>OX375866.1:13571031-13751031 GCA_947359475.1 Heligmosomoides polygyrus bakeri
GGGCAGCCTACTACGTTCCGGAGGAGAGGCATCCATGACCTAACAACACGTTAACTGACACCATTGATACTAATGGTGTTTAACTCATGTGATTCGTTGTTGTTTAGACTTTATAGAATAAAATATTTTGCGCTTTACATGTCCGAAAACTTTTGCATCAACCTAAATCAACAACCAAGTCCTAACGTAGTTTTCTCTAAGTCAGAGTGAACGGCGTATGCTATACGTATGAAGAACGGTGGAGTCGGAGAGGTGAACTCCGAGTGGGATGTTCTTCGTTTCCTTTTTTGCTTCTTCGACTCTTTTCAAAACTCTCGGAGCTATCACCCGCTTGCTGTCTGCCGTTCGTTCTTGCCCAAGGTCGTTCGCTGTTGGCTTCGCGACTTAAGTAAATATAGCTGGAGCAATCGGAGATGTTTGCTCTATTGGACAAAATGGGCATCAGAAATTCGTCCGTGTCTTGTGAATATGGTCTTCGCTAGCTTCCGCTTTAATTCAACAATCCTACTTATACAGTCCCGCGCATGTCTTTTGGTCAATTCCCGAAAAAGCCGCTTTGGAGCGTTCCAAAGCGGCTTTTTTAAATAACTTTCTTTGAAATCAAGCACCCCTTCATGTGCCACCTCACCGCGGTGAAGGGGTGAACATCACTTTGTTGATTTAGGTTGATGCAAAAGTTTTCGGACATGTAAAGCGCAAATATTTTATTCCATAAAGTCTAAACAACGACGAATCACATGAGTTAAACACCATTAGTATCAATGGTGTTCAGTTAACGTGTTGTTAGCTCATGGATGCCTCTCCTCCGGAACGTAGTAGGCTGCCCCAGCCTCTTCGATGTCGTCTCGGTTAATGAGATCCTTGCCATCCAAATGGAGTTGGAGACTAGAGGAAAATGGTAATCGAATGGAGCCAAGTTTGGGGAGTATGGAGGATGAAAAAGTTGTCCAATCGTGCTTCATTAGTTCAGTACTCGTCGACCTTGCAAAGTGTGGTCTAGCGTTGTCATGCTGGAAGTGTGCATTAGCCTGCTCTCCGTGTGTAAGTTGGGGATGGGCTTTCAATCTCTGCAGCTGACAAACGTAGATCTCCGCCATCACTGTCACACCTTCATCCAGCAGCTCCCAATTACGAGATTATCGAACCAGACGTGGGCGCGTCTGAGGTTGAGAAGAGAAAGTGCTGTGTCATCTCTGCTATCCACTAAGAAGAAAGCAAACAAAATGAAAGTAAAAGGATGATGGAACAAGATATTGTCCGTTTCGACCATCATCCTTAGACGGACAACAAAAATGAACAATATATAAAGTGAGAGCCGAGCTAGCCTAGTGGTTAGTAGTGTAGTTTCATGCACAAACGGCCACAGGTTCGACTGCCGACTCCGTCACGCCATGCCCTAGAAAATTGCAAAAATGGCAACGGTTCCTTCGTCAGGCCCAGGTTGACAGGCCGGCTGATGGAGAAACCTCGTCACAAAACCATGATCAGAAGTCGCAATAGAATCAGTGTAAAGGCTAGGACGTTACTGGACCACCACGTCTGCCTACGCTCCGCAGTCCGGATGCTCAAAGCAAGACAAGGGATGACTTCTACCTCTCGCTCGAGGAGGCCATAAGGTCCGTACCAGAAGGCGACTACCTCTCCATGGCAGCGGACATGAACGGGCATGTGGGGAGTGGCAGAAGAGGAGTGGAAAGGGTTCACGGAGGTAAAGGGATAGGCCTGATAAACCCGGATGGAGAACGAATTCTGGATCTGGCTATCTCTCACGACCTGGCTATCTGTAGCACCTTTTTCGCGAAGAGGGAGAGCCAGAAGGTGACCTATGCTAGCGGAGGAAGGAGCACGGAAGTCGAGGACATCCTGGTTCGAAGGCCTGCCCTGAAAACAGTCCGGGATGTGAAGGTCATTCCGGGAGAAGACGTATCACAGAAGACGCGCACAGAACCTTGGTAGCCGATCTTAGCACACCTCTACCCACCAAGCCCAAAGTGAGGACGAGACCCAGGATCAGATGGTGGAGACTGTGGGGTACAGAGCGGAACGAACCACGAAGGGCAGTGCTCGACTCAGATCTTCCAGGTTCAGATGGTCCCGTGAATGAGACCTGGAGGAGGGAAGCCCAAACAATCCTGAGATGTGCCAAGTAACCCCTGGGAGAAATAAAGGAGGAACCAAAGAGGATAAATCGCATGGTTCTGGAACGAAGAGGTGCAGGCTGTGGTGAAGAGGAAGAAGGAGGCCTACAAACTGGGAAAAGACGAGGCCACTCGAACATCTCACAGCCTACAGGAAGCTGAAGATGCTAGCAAAACAGCTGTAGCGAAGACAAAGAACGCGAAAATGGATATTCTAAACGAGAAACTAGACGGTCCAGAGGGAGAGAAGTTCGCCATTCGCCTGGCCAAGGCGCGTGAAGAGTGCTGACGGTAAGGTACCACGGAAGCCGGTCGAGGTCAGGGAAAGATGGGAGAAGTACATCAAGGAACTCCTGAACGAGGAGTTTCCTCGTCGGGAGGCCCAGGAAGAACAACCAACGGAAGGACTCATCCCACCCTGGACGCAAGAAGAGGTTCGCAAGGCCACAGGGAAGATCAAACTCCGAAAGGCAGCGGGCCTGACGGTGTGCCAGTAGAGGCTTGTAAGGTGCTCGGAGACTTCAGAATCAACTAACTGACACAGCTCCTCAACAAAATCATGAAAGAAGGTAAGATGCCGGATGACTGGAGGAACAGCACCATAGTTCCTATCTTCAAGCAGAAGGGAGACGCTTCCGAATGCTCCAACCACCGAGGGATCAAACAGATCTCACACACGATGAAGATCTACGAACGACTGGTCGACTGTAGGCTGAGGGAGATGGTACCCATCTCCCAGGTGCAGTGGGGCTTTATGCCTGAGAGGACGCCATCTTTTTCGCTCGTCAGGTGATGGAGAAATGTCGGGAAAAACAAAAACCCTGCTACCTGGTATTTCTGGATCTGGAGAAGGCCTATGATAGGCCACCCGGGCCGTACTCTGGAAATCCCTTCGAGGGAGGGGTGTCCGGAACGATCACTGTCATATGTCATATGTCACGAAGTCTCGAAAGCGGCGAGACGAACTCCACACGGGATGGCAAGGAAAATGGACATCACAGTGGGGGGTATACTAAGGGTCGCCTCTGAGTCCGTTCCTCTTCCTGCTGACGCTTGACTCTATAGTGAAACCACCTTGAGGAAGGCCCTCTCAGGACGATCCTTTACGCGGACGACATCGCTCTAGTAGCCATCAACCAGGAGGACCTGGTTGAGAAGGTGCAGCTGTGGCAAGAAGCCCTCGCAGACAACGGCCTTCGGCTGAACGTGAAGAATACGAAGTTCATCAGCTTTGAGCAGTGCGCTGGATAGATCCTAGACCGCCAAGGGGAGCCATCGAGGACGTGGGAGAATACCTCGGAAGTGACCTATCCGAGGAAGGAAGTGTGGACCAGGCGGTCAGGGACGGATAAAGTGGAGGGAGTCCATAGGGATCCTCTGCGACCGTAGATTCTCCAGGACGCTCAAAGGCAAGCTCTATAGAACAGTTGTGAGGTTTGCCATCCTCTACGGCAGTGAGTGCTGGGCCCTGGGTAAGGCGTAGGAGCGACAACTGCACGCTGCGGAAATGAGGATGCTGAGGTGGGCATGTGGATGGACCTGTCGGGACAGGATGCAAAACAAGGAGGTTAGGGCTGTGATGAAGACAGCCCAAATCCAGCAGACGATGAGGGAGAGCAGCGCCTGAGGTGGTACGAACACGTCCTTACTAGAGAAGGGTTTGGACTTCCCATGGAACTTCAAGTTGAGACCAGGATCATTAGAAAGAGCTCGGAATGCTGATTACGAATATGGGTGTCAAAATAGCAAAATGAAACTCCTGAGCGAGTTATGGCCTGCCGAAATCGGAAGCCTTACCATAGGTTGGCTGTGCGCCGCACGGGGCGCGGGAGTGGTGAGTCATCGGGGCTCCGTAAGAAGAGCCGGTGGCGAAGAGCTGCTGCGGTGGCGCAGTGGTAGCGCTCGCGCTCGTCGGGCGCGAGCGCTACCACTGCGCCACCGCCGCAGCTGGCGGGCTCTTCTTACGGAGGCCCGATGACTCACCACTCCCGCGCCCGGTGCGGCGCACAGCCAACCTATGGTGAGGCTTCCGATTTCGGCAGGCCATAACTCGCTCAGGAGTTCCATTTTGCAATGTTGACACCCATATTCGTAATTAACATTCCGAGCTCTTTCTAATGATCCTGGTCTCAACTTGAAGTTCCATGGGAGGTCGAAACCCTTCCCTAGTTAGAAGATCAGAGGATCACCCCAAAAGTTTGGCCCTAGATTTCGAGGCACCCGGAAAGCGTCCGAGAGGAGCCCCAAGGAAAAGGTGGAAGGACGTCATCAAGAAAGATCTCGCCGAAGTCGGTGATATGGCAGATGACGCCCTTGATAGGATGAGGTGACAGATCACAAGAGCAGCGAACCCTGTGACTGCGCGGGACTGATCGCTCAGGAGAAGAAGAAGAACAATATATAAAGTCAGTCCCGGGTCTCCTCAGCAAGGAAGACTGACTTTATAAGAATGTGTAAAGGAACTAACCTGTATTTGGGATGGGCTCCACAAAAAACCATCAAACTCCATGCACCACAACAGCAAGAAACGATTACCATCAAAAACTCCATCAAATTATTCGTAAATCCTGCAAACACTCAGCGAGCTGTGCACCACTATCAAACTAACACCGATGACCGCGGTAAACCTTCGTGCGCGAAGAAAACGAAAGCAGCTGCGAGAACGGAACTGCAAGTCTGTGTGCCCAACAGAGAACAAAGCGGAAAGGCAAATGCTAAGCACTAACAAGAGCATTGGCCCCTAAATAGTCTCATCGAACATTCCAGAGACTCAATCATTCATTCCGAATCAATGGAAATAGTCGAGACAGTGGGCTGTGAAGCAAACCCGCTAACAATACACCCCACGCGGCATATTGTCTCGCTGGCGCCTAGTTGCACCACGACTCGAATGGCGTAGTGCGCTGCGATTACGGTTGGAACCCAAAAACAGACGCTAGAAGCCACACAAACCATACTTTAGTTGTGCCTTCTGAAACAGACACAAACACAACGCATTTGCAAAAACTGAGCCCGCTCATCAGAAACAGGCGTGTGCAACGGGTAAAACCACCAATCAAACGCTTAACAGGAAGGCCACTGGAATAGAGTGTCGTGCATTGAACATACTCCGCGTAACAGTAGGAAAACAAGCTTAGCTTAGTAATAAGTATAAGTGAGACGCAATTTGAGAAACTTGTGGCTACGCTATATATATATATATATATATACATATATATATATATATATATATATATATATATATATATATAACATATAGTCTTGCTGTGAAACGGTCAGCATTTGGTGAATGTATACCTGGTATATTTTAATCTAATTTAAATTCGCCTTTATGTAAATTAAGGTTATATTTATCTATTATAAATTTGCTTCTATGTCGTGCTGGTCCAGCACGTGAGCTACTTTTTATAGTTTCTCCAAATTTTCTATCCTTGCCAATGGCCTTCAATCCACGGACCACAGTTGGTTGGTTAACCACAAGCGTGACTGACATTCCGCTGGTGGTCTTTATCTTTATTGAAACATGTGCTGTAACATATGTGAGGCGATAAACATGAGGGTGGCTCACCATCGCGACCAAAAAAATAGAACCTAGCATTCCGCAAAGCCAGTAAAACCAAATATAGAGAGGAATACAATAAGAAAGTGAGAACATAAAAGAGAAATGTATCAAAAGGAAAAATGGAACACAGGGAAACAAAAGGAGGCAAAAATAAAGAATAAAAGAAGGAGAAGGTCATACATATTATGACAAGTACTAACCGCCTCGGAAAAAAAAGAGAAAACGCTTGAAACGTCTAAAAAACCTTAAGCATTCGTTTGAGAGTTAAAATATTTGAGGGCAAACTAACCCGCTTAGTTAGCTTGACATACTGACTGCAAGCTCTACAGGTAAAATAGCAAGACCGGACCGAGCACCTGGCTCGCGGGTAGGTTCCTTTGACTGCTGCACCCCTTGTATTCGAGATTCTGGAAGAATCTGCACCCGCCCAAATAGATAGCGCCATGGAGAATGTTATACATCATTAGTAGATCAAATTTTTTCTTCACAAGGAAAGAAGCTCTAACCCAAACGACCGGCTGCGCTCAGTGATGTCAGAGATTGAGCGATAATCGATTTGCCTCGAGTAGAAGCTTCCTTGTAAAGCTGTTTTGAACTTTGTCTAAAACTTCTATATTCTTCTCCTTAGTTGGGCCAAAGACAGGTGTACCATACTCTAGAATAGGACGAATATACATTTTATAAGCTCTGAGAAGAGTACTCTCGTTACTAGTAACTAAGTATCTGAACAGGTTGCACACCCTAGGAGCCACATTAGTTGCGATCTCCTTACAATGCTTACCGAATTTCAGATTATCTGTGATGAGAAATCCAAGATCCTTCACTTCGGAAGTTTGCAGAAGCTGTCGACCTTTGATAAAATAAGGAGCATTGATGTTGCTCCTGCCCAAGTGCAACACCTTTGTTTTATCCTTCGCCAGGGGAAGGTTCCAAGCTCGCGCCCACTCAGCTATAGCTAAAATCGCATACTGAATCCTATCAACATCCGTAGAATCCACTACACTGGCATAAATTTTGAGGTTGCCTTCAGAATCTTTGCAGGATGCCCCGAACTGTTGATAAGGGATAAGGGAAGGAATTTCTCTTGTGTATATGTTGAAAAGAATAGGAGAAAGGACGGAACCCTGAGGGACGCCGCTGCTGATGTTGATCCGTCTTAACATGGTTCCGAGGCACGTCCAAATCCAGCTCTTTTGTGCGCCCCGAACTGACTTCATCGCGCCATCCTTGAAATAGTCGCCATCCTTGAACTTCAAGAACCAATTGTAAACAATGCTACGAACGGGGGCTCCTTCCTTATAAACCTTCTTCAGACGTAAGATTAGTTGGCGTTCAGCTCAGCAAGGAAGAGAAACAACATTATGTTGCGGATGTGAGCATCAGAAGGCGTGAGTTGCGAAGCCATAATTGCTGGCTGAAGTGAACGCTGGGAACGGTTTTGTAGAGCTTTTTTCCTCTATCGATTGGCTGGTCACATGTTTTGAAGAGTGTCATGATTGGCGCGAAAATCCTTTTCAAATGCAAAGCGTCGCAGATGTCAGAGAACTTTTGTATCAAGCTATATTTCGTCCTGATGACCGACTCTGACAGTGACGACTATTGACCCTAATCAAATCGCACCAGGTCAAAAATATGTCAAACGCTCTGAACAACTCGTACATGCTAAGTTCTACATTGGACACTTCTTGCCCTCAAACAAGTTACTGGAGACTTGATCGTTCAGGATATCTTGTCGGAGACTCGCCCACATGGGCTGATCTCTACTTGGCAGAGTTTGCTGAGTTGGCAAACAAGGTTCCGTCTCTCTATGACGGCTTTCCAGAGGTGATTATTTACCTATTTTTAATTCGCCATATAAATCGTTGAAGTTTACGTTTTTAAAGAAGACAATAGTGAAATCGGCTCACTTTCACATGCACGGAAGCTCTATAATTAAGGCTCTATAATTAATTTTATGAGGTAGAATATGCTCTTCAGGTGAAAGAACATTCCGAGAAGGTTCGCTCGATTCCAACTCTGAAGAAGTGGCTGGGCACTCGTCCACAGACTTCACTCTAAGTAGGGCTCTCGATAAATGTTATAAGTCAGGCTGTTTTCTACAGGTGCAAAAGGACACAGGTGCAAACATAAAGGAAAACGCACAGCGTTAATTAACCGCTCTTTGGGATGCACCACGCAATCTACTTCGACAGACGTCTTGCAGACAATTCGAATGCGGGTTTGACACATACTGTGGTGAAAGATTTGCCTGGAAGGCTTTCAACAGTTGCTACTAGCGCAATTTTTACATGATCAGAAGCTCACCAAAGAAATGTGACCTAGATGGCATTTAGAAATATACTATTTTCACGTCAAATGGGATACTTTTCAGTCGAACTGGAGACTTTTCACGGCCAACTCTTTTGAACTCTTTTAGGCAAGCTGACGATTGTGAAATCAAAGCGAACGTCTCCAAATCAAGATCAGCCTAGAGACGCGAAGACGGTTAGAGTCATTTTATGTTCAAGGAAAATTTAGCAGGACGCTCTTTGAAATTTTAATTCGCTTACCGAGTAAGTGAACAAAGAAGAGATTGCGCCATGTCCTCGTCCAAGATATTACGATTTTTATTCGATTGATAAAATTGTAAAATTGTTGTTTGCATGGAGTTTCACACCTGTATACAACAAAAACAATTGCAAGGAACACATACTTCCTCACTTTGATGCTTCATGTAAGCAGCATTTATACTGCCAAACAAATAGAAATCGCAACAAGCTATTCTATGTAGTGCGATCGCTTCTTTTAATGCACTACATAATCGCTGCCTACAAAATAAATTTTAATTTATTAATTTTTCTCAGCGAAAAAAATGCTTATAAAATTACCAGCCGTCGGTGCGGCCTCTCGGCAGCACCGACGGCTTCTTGACGGCTTCGCTGTGAGAATAACTTCTCATCTTCAATTGTAGCTGCCACCTATGTCACAGTTTCCTCAGGACGAACATCTTAACTACGTCGATTGCGGCAAGTTAGAAAAAATGTTCGACGTCCACAAAAAACGATTATTTGACCAATATCGACTGATGGCGATCGATAGTTTAAAAACGGACTTCAGATTCGTGTTCATCGTCCTCGATTACCCCAGGGCTGAAGTTTCGTGCCACTTGATCGCCATCCTCAAAAAATCGATAATATCGATCGATATCGATTGGTCGACTTCAGATTCGTGTTCGGCGACCTCAATTATCCCAAGGCTGAAGTTTCGTGCCGCTTGAACGCCATCCTCAAAAAATCGATAATATCGATCGATATCGATTGCCTCCCCTGCCGTGAATGCCTCCCGTCGATGATCATCTAAATGCCCAGGCACGGTTGCCGACGTGTTCGGCACGTCTACGCTTTGCCATGCACGGTTGCCGACATGTTCGGCACGTCTACGGCTCGCCAAACACGATGTCGATGTTCAACAATTGCTTCCAATACGCAGCGCCCCCACTCCAGTTGTGACGGAAACACAAACGCACACACGCTTGCTCCTTTATACAGGGTGCGCCAAAATTACAGCACATGCGCGAGCAATTTGACCTCTTTTCGCAGCGCCCGCTTTTTTCTATTCTTTTATTATTTTTACTGCGTCAATTTGTTTATGTTTATCTCAATCAAGCATAAAAATAAATAGTTTTTCAACAGGTCGAAACGTTCGCGCCACCGTGCTTTAAACATTGAACTTTATTGTCAAGGCTTCTCGGCACGCGATATTCACCAGCGTCTTGGAGTTCATCGAAGTGTTCTATATACAGTACCGCCGCTAAACATTCAACCAAACGACGTTTGCGACGCAAAAACGCGTTTTCTGCGTCGCATCATGATAACTTTTTTCAAAATAAAGGCTTTCTCACCTAAATTTACAAGGGCTCCTAGCATCACCGTACCTACCAATGGACATGCAACCGCCATTAAAAAGTGGATGGAAACCTGAAAACCAGTGCCGCAATTAAGGAGCGTCCTAATTGCTGTGACCCGACCTAACACCGTCGCCGAGTCTCGCTTAATTATGTCCCCAGGCGCAAATAGTGCTGTCCAGTTGAATTTTAAAATTCTTAAACCTAATTAAATTTTATTTTCCTGCTGTTTATGAACTTCTCCTGGCTGCGACAATTCATTTGGTACCAAATATGGCAGGAAAATGTGCATGAGTCTGCAGCTGCTTCAACCGATTTTGTTTATTTCAACGGAAGCATTCTCAGTATAAACCTGTTATTGTAGCTTGCAATCTAATCATCTTTAAGGAGATAGAAAATTTACGTTTAGAGTTCACTTTGGGCATTTGTGTGTTGGTTGCAATTCGTCAAAACTGCAAGTGAATCTTGGTAAAGAGCACACCCTGTCGCCGATTTTGGCTGCGAATATCTACGTCCTAAGCAAATGAGTTAGTCCAAAAATATGTCGGCTAATTGTACGCAATGTAGAGACTCCAATTATCAAACATCGAGAAGTCAGTTGATCAGATGGCCGAATTTCAGCTGGTTAAAGTGAAGACTTCTTTCAAAAGTGCGACTGAGCTACTACAGCGTTTCATGCTCAGTCTTTGCGGAATGAATGCTGTGAAGCCCAGCGTTCAGATTAAGTATTTTTTCGCTCAAAATTTTCAACCAGTCCAGACGTCAATATTTTGACACACCAGATCGAGCGTCGATGTAGATGTCTTCTTCGACCATAATTGCACTGACCTGACATGCCCTACAGAGACATTGCACTCGGCTGCATGACCAACGAATCCCTCACTACTCTTTCTCGTAATTACGGGGGGCCTGTTCGACTTTATGCAGCTCACCAATATCGGTCCATGCTGCCAAATCTTGAGGACCTTTTGGGTTTTCCGGATTGCGTAGATCTCACAAATTCTATAGTTCTCAAAATTGTGTGCCTAGTCGCAACGTAAAATACGCATTTATCATTTTCACGTCGAGTTGGACACTTTTCGAATTAAATTGGAATTAAACATCTTCCAAATTGAAACGAGCTTCTTACAGGTTAAAATACGAACACTTCAAGAAGGGTAGAATAATTTTTTGTCCAAGAAAAATTTGATATAACTTTCTTGAATTTTTTTTAAAGTTCAGCTGCCCAAACGAATGTAATAATTTTACACAAGTTTTGTTTCTTTTGAAAAATAATAAACTAACTTTTGTCGCAACAAGGTTGCAATCATTTAGTGCATCAAAGACCAGATTGCGCCCTGCACCTGAAAAACTTGCCGCGAATTTTATTTGATTGACAGTGTGAACGCTGCTTAGATGAAGTATCAAAGTGAGAATATGTGTTTTTTATAATTTTCTTTGTTATGTTGTTTACAGGCGTAAAACTCTATGCAAACAGTGATTTTGCTATTAATCGAATAAAAACCGCGATGTCTTGGACAATTGCATGGCGCAATCCCTTTTTGGCGCTAAAAACTGTCGCCGTTCTGCTATTTAGAACAGGATATAAACCTTTATTTTCTACAAAAAATGAGAATTCTATAAAACTTCAAAAGAATTGTTCAGTTTTTGAGTAAGTGAATGAAAGCATGAAAGAAATCGTACTGAAAATTTCAGCCAACAAATTCATGTTATTAGGTTGTCCGGAAAGCTCTTAGCGTTTTGCGTTGCTATCTTTCATTCGTCTTTATCAAGTAAAAATTCAACTCGTGTTGCGCATTAACGTTCCTTTCTGCACAGAATTTTTCGCTCTATCTGATTAAAAAATTATGTTGCAACATTGTCTTATATTTCTGATCTTGAAGGGTTTATTGGAGTATGTGGAAAGAGCAATTCCGAGCGATATCTTATTTCAACTTCAAATTGGCACAATCCGCAGTCGAGACAGCTCGACATATCCATCAAGATTCACAAGAATTGTCCAATTGTTTGGTGTGGTGTTGAACTCGAAACCGAGATAGTACACGCTTTATTGACGACTAAGGTTTCGATTTCGCCTTCTTCAGAGTCTGAAAAGTCCAGACATATGTTGAAGCTACCAGGCCAAACATCGCCACGAACCTTGCGAAAATTCAAAGACCCCCCGAACAGCAACCCTTCCGGCAGAGAGAGATGACAGCAGCCCAACATTTAGAACACCCGAGAGACCCCACAAAGTGAAACTGTCTAAAAGGCGAGACTGAGGTAAGGGGTGAGCTCGCGGGTTATATAGACGCACTCCCCCCGCCGATTCAACCTCGGGCTCTTGGCCTGTATCCAGAACCCCTCCAGGGTTTTGCGCGCGGCGGTATGGGCCTCCCGTGCTAGAATTTTGAAAGTGACCCCAAAGTCGGCGCCGTAATGGTCGTTTACCCTGTGGCAGCCCAAAGCAGTTAATGGTCGTGACCTGCTCTTCCCTTCCAGGTGTTCCTTAACGCGGACGTAGAAGGGGCGAGCTGTTTCACCGATGTATTCGCCTCCACAGCTGTTGCACCTTATGAGGTAGACAACCCCCGAAACCATGCAGTCTCCTTCGTTGCCTGCAGGGCAGATGGCGCAATTTGGGGTTTCGCAACTCCTGTCGTACAGGCGGTTGCGCACTAAACGACTTTTCAGGTTAGCGGGAGGTGTATCTACCACTTTGACATCGTTTTCCAGTCCCGCCCTTCTAACGCACTTCCTAATAGAAGTGCTGACACTGTCTGAGACGAAAGGGATGACAAACGGGATTTTCTCGTCAAATGAGGAATTACGTGAGCGATTGCTAGTGCTACTTCGCTGATGGCCAAAGAATGTATACCCATTTCCAATTTGAGACGCGTAATGAGTGCCGCATTGAGGCCAGCTGCCTTGCCAACAGCAACCCACTCCCGGTTAAGCCTCCGATACTGCGCCTGGAATGCCTTGAGGGTGGCTGGACGATACACAGAGGTATCTTATAGCAATGTCGAGCTGTCTAGGTATTACGACAAGCTCGCCCCATTTGTCGCTAATGGATAGACGCATGGATTTAGAGGTAACTAAATTTTGAACCTCTCTGAGCCCACAGATCTGCCCTTGGGTCAAATTGGGAACTGGGCGTTGATTACGGCACTTGTTAATTGTCTGGAAGACATCGTCCGCAAACCGCCGGAATTTTAAATCCACGCTGGGATTAGCGTCCTGCTGCTTGAAATAAGTTGCAGGAAAAGGGATGCTAGGCCTTGTTTGCCCTTCCCCATTTATAGGAGCAGTGCCCTCCACCCTTGCCCTGTAACGTAACCGGTCTTGTAGGTCATGGAGACTACAGATAAGCTTGCGCATAGCAACCATGGAGAAAGACTGCGACGGTGAAAAGCTGGGTCCTAGATTCAGAACAGAGCGAGCGTTGTCCGATAGAGGGAAATCGCCCAGTACGGTAACCCTGGTTGAGCTTTCACCCACAATTGCAGCGTCACCAGGTAGGTCCCCCAAGGCCTCCTCCTGCGAGACTGCTCGCAGCCCCCCACGCCTTCCGTGAACGCTGTTCAGCAAGCCGTCAAATTTTCTCTGCAAGGTTGTTTTGACGTTAAACCTTATAGAATCACATATAGATTTGGACCCATCCACGATCCTCTTCCAGAGGTGATCCTCCAAGTGCAAAGCACAGTAACGTTCTTTAGATACACACTTCTTTAACATGCTATACACATGATAACGTTTCTTACGTAAAGAAATGCGAAGTAGACGTAACCCGATGCGCCGTATTACTTGGTCATCAGCTGTCCTGCCGCAGAGATCATGCAGCCCTTTGCACGCGATGAATCTAGGGACCACTTGATGGCTGGAGCACCATTCGGCTATTTTTTTGAAATTTAAAAATCCCGCTCGCTCATCAAAAAATAGAGCAAATATGCTTTCTAACCATATAGAAACCGGTTTCCAAAAAAGGGATCTTCATGCGGGGCGGGGGGGGGGGTCGATTTCTGGTCGATTTTCGGCAAAAATCGACCAGAAATCGAACCCCCCCCCCCCGCCCCGCATGAAGATCCCTTTTTTGCTAAACGCGTTTGTAACAGTAAAGAAGCGCTGTTTATCTACTTTTCAAAAAGCTAGCGGGATTTTTGAATTTCGAAAAATTAGTCGAGTTATGAATATTTTTGTGAGATCACTCCGATGACGTCGGTGAAGGGTCGATCCGAGATTCAGTTCACGACTTGCAAAAATTGATCATATCTCGGCTATTTTCTCAAAAATCAAAAATCCCGCTTGCCCATCAAAAAATAGAGCAAATATGCTTTCTAACCATATAAGAACCGTTTTCCAAGAAAGGGGTCTTCATGCGGGCGGGTTCGATTTTCGGTAGTATTTTCGCGACATGGAACCGAAGTTGAACCCCCCTGCCGCGCATGAAGAAACCTTTTTTTGAAGATCGATTTTTACATGGTAGGAAAACGCGCTTTGTCTAGTTTTAGAAAAAGTAGAAGAATTTTGAAACTTCTAAAAACTTACCGAGTTATGAGCATTTTTGTGAGATCACTCCGATGACGTCGGTGAAGGGTCGATCCGAGATTCAGTTCACGACTTGCAAAAATTGATCATATCTCGGCTATTTTTTAAAAAATCAAAAATCCCGCTCGCTCATCAAAAAATAGAGAAAATATGCTTTCTAACCATATAAGAACCGTTTTCCAAGAAAGGGGTCTTCATGCGGGGCGGGGGGGTTCGATTTTCGGTACGTATTTTCGCGACATGGAGCCGAAATTGAACCTCCCCTGCCGCCCATAAAGACCAAATTTTTGGACATTAATTCTTACATAGCAAAAAAGGGCTCTTCCTCTAGTTTCTGAAAAGCTAGCGGGATTTTGAAACTTCGAAGAATTGGTCAAGTTATGAATATTTTTGTGAAGCCACTTCAATTTTTTTCGCTCAAAAATCGAACCAGCAGCCACGCGTGACGACTCTTTTTTTTCTTTTTTAGAAAAGATTTTTACACTATGAGAAAGAGCGTTTTATCTTCTTCTTGACAGGCCAGAAGAATTTTCAAAATACGAAAAACTTACCGAGTTATGAACCTTTTTGTGAACGTTTAGTTTCATGCTCCGATGACGTTGGTGCAAAGTCGACCTGAGGTCGATTCATCCTGTTCGATCCAGAAAATCATGATTTTTTCACTGTGCATTGATCATGACTTGGAAGTTTTTGTGGCAAAATTTTATTCGTATGGGTGGTCTGCTTCGGCTGAAAAAATTTTTTTCATGAAAAACGAGAATTTTGCTTACGATCCGTCCTAATCATATCGTCATCACAGTTCCGTCATCGCTGCGGAGAATCTTGTTTTTTTGCTGTATCATGTACAGAGCTGGGGTTTTTTAGCTCCATTTTCGTTTTATGACGTTTTCTTAGGATGGGAGAACATTATTTCCGAGAAAAGTCCATCGTCCATCCTTCCTTTTTCCGCTCCATAATCGATTCGAGGAACGCTTCAAAAAATTAACAAGGAAAGCACTTAAGAAAGTAATACTCAAATTTTTATATAACACAATTTCGGAGCACAATTTCAGATGCAAACGTCGCTACTTCAGGTAGAAGAATGTTTCGTGTCCATGGTGTCCTGAAAAAAAAAACTCCATAAATTGAACAGTGATTATTGGAAACTGCTACCAGAAGATCTTTATTTTGAAGTGTCGAAAACAGCGTTCAAAATTTTAAAGAATTTTATTGTGTTTTGAAAACATTTTTGATCAGGGAACTCGTTTCATTGTCCTCTTCAGTGCCGAAGCCGCACCTGAAAAGAAGAATCTATTAAAGAGTTCAAACTGCACAAGAAACCTTGAAAAAATCAAGAAATACAAGAAATAGAACAGTGGAAGAGAGAGGGAGGGGGTCGTACAAATTCCGCTTCAGAGGGGGGGGGGGTCGTAAATTTCCAGCAAAAATCGAACCCCACGCTTGACCCTGCGCTAAGGACGTCTTTCTACCGGCTCGTGACAAACTGTTCACCATTGTCACAAAGATCTTGAAGAACAACAAGTCTGGTTGGTTCGAGTCCAGAACACTTAAAAGGTTTAGTTTCACTTTACGACCTCCATTTAGGATATCTGGTGGGAGATTCGCTCACTTGGGCTGATTTGTGCTTAGCCGAGTTTGCAGAGATCGAGAAAAAAGTCCCATCTCTCTACGAAGGGTTTCCAGAGGTAATTTTTGCTCGCCTTTTTCTTCTTACTAACGAAAAGAAAAGATATGAGGGCAAGAGAAAACTGTCGAAAATACTTACGATTGCAAAGAGATCTTTGGTCATAGAATATATGCTGAAGACTGTACATTTCAGGTGAAAGCACACTCTAATAAAGTTCGCTCCACACCGGCTCTGAAGAAATGGTTGGCTACTCGTCCACAAACCTCGTTCTAATCGTTGGCACTGATCTCATCGTTGAACACTTAAAAAAAAACTTTCACGCAAACAACTGCTTTTTCCACTTATCATGTTAGGTTGAAAAAAGATCTTTTTAATTTTTTCAAAGATTTATTACTTCACAACTACAATGTCAAATCAATTGAGATAAATTCCATTTTGTTCCACCACACTTCTCCAAAGACTGGGTACTTTTCCAATTCCTCTCGCTTAAAGGACTGCAGTTCTGGAGTCGTACCATTGCTGAATCCATTTTTGAGGTCTTCGTCCGTTTCAAAATATTTCTCTCCAATTTCTTGCTTGGGAGCACGGAAGAGATGGCAGTCGGTAGGGGTGAGGTCAGAGCTATACGGTGGATGTGGCATTACCTCCCAGACCAGCTCCTTTATCGTTTCTCTTGCGAGTCTTACAACATCTGGTTTTGCACTGAGTGTCCGACAGGGCATGTGGAATCCAAGCTCCAAATTTCCATGCAAAAACAAGACCCTTCAGATGGATCCCTACCATCCTATGAGACATTTCGAGCTTCTCTGCCAGTTGACGTGTCGTCTGCCTGCTATCGGTACGAAGAAGATGGAGTACTTCAGTGTCGTCCAATTCAGTTGGCCTTCCTGACTTTGCTTTGTCCTTGAGTGAATAATCTCCCTTCAAAAACTTTCCGAACCACTCATAACAGGAGCGATGAGTAATAGATCCCAAGCCATATATGTCGTCGATTTGGTCGGCTGCTTGACGTGCTGTAGGTCCCTTAATGAATTCATGAAGAATGCCGTGCCGAAAATGGCCATGAGATATATCTGGCAATGAGTCCGGAAGATTGGATAGATAACGAAGTACACGAAGGGTCTTGACCTGTGTCCGCGTGCGAACGGTAGACGAGTGTGATAGGATTATGAAATCAGCTATCAATACTGGTTAGTGCGTTTACAAGGAGAACGATAAAAAACGTTTCAAAGTGTGAAGAGTCTTCTTTTCCAACCTAATAGCACAGTAACTTCAGGACTTGAGGCTATCCCACTTGCTGAATAGAGCGTTCCGGTTCGAGACACACACATTAATGATGAGCGGATTATCCGTTTCCGAGGACTTTCCGATTATCCGCTTTGTTGTTGATTTTCCGCCGGTTGGTCCCGATAACGCTGGTGTAGCGAATCCCGTGTAGTCCTCACGTGAAAAACTGGTTGCTTATGCCTGGTCCAAAGCTGGTAAAAAATAAATGCGAAAACGCATTAGCGCAAGAGAATCGAACCCCCAAGCTCTCTCGCATGAAGCAACGTCACTATCCATTACGCTCCAAGCCGCCTGTAGGCAATGGAATCGCGGACGCATAAGAGAGCCAAGAACTCGTGAGGAACTTCTCAGATCAAACTGGACACTTTTCAAATCAATTTGGACAGTCTTCTAAGCAAGCTCCAAAAATCAAACTGAACATCTTCCAAATCAAAAAGAGCGCATTGCAGGTTAAACTAGATACTCTCTTACACGATAAGAATAGTTTTTTGTTTAGGTAAATTTTGTATGTACAGCTTTATTTGAATTTTTTTAGTTCACCTGATATAATAAAAAAACGCATGTTTTAAATCTTATAAATTCCTTATTATTCAAAAAATAAATTGTTGTTTTACACTCCCCTTCATGTGCCACCACACCGCGGTGAAGGGGTGAACATCACTTTGTGATGGCTAACGGCACAAACGGTCACGCAGTACGCGACGCTTTTGTCGTGTATGGGCGGCTCTCCTGTATCCCTGGCCAGGAACATGTGAGTAACCAGACCACCGGTACGGCTCAAACAACTAAACCCGCGCCCCAGTCCTCCGCGCGCCGGAGGTGGACTTCTACGACGTCGGTTGCATCCATCTCCGGCGAGGGGTCATCTAATCTCGGAGTTAAACTATCAGGACGTCATTGGAATCGGACTACCGGAAACTCCCTCCCACCACGACACGGAAACTGCCTATTCGTCTGCACTTATAACTGTCGTTCGATCGCATCTGAGCAGGATCTTCGGACACTGCTTTACAGAAGCCGCAACATCAAATACGACGTTATCGCCCTGCAGGAAACGAAAGGCAGAACGGAATCCATAAAAAGGACCGACCACAACGAGCTTCTCATTATCGGAGCAAAGGTGGACAGAAAGAATATTGGCGGAGTTGGATTTCTCGTCAATTCGACAGTGCATCACCTAGTAGACTCTTACAGGATCATCAGTCCGCGAGTAGCTGTTCTTCGTCTGCAAACCAAAGATCAAGGAACCATCTCCATCATAAATGGATGTGCTCCAACATCTACGGCCGCAGATTAAGAAAAGGAGGAATTCTACAAGCTGTTCGAAAGGACTGTCAACGACGAGAAGAGCTACTACAAAGTTGTCGTTGGTGACTTTAACGCTATCGTCGGTACGAATGATCACGACGAATGGAGGCTAGGACCACATGGAACTTCCTCAAGAAACGAAAACGGAGAACGCCTGATAGACTTCCTATCCGCGTGCCGTCTCTACCATGGAAATTCTATGTTTAAGAAGCCTTCAAACCGACGATGGACTTGGGAAAGCCCAAATGGAGAAACACGTTCGACCATGTTCTTACAAACAGACGCTGGAGTCTGTTCGACGTCTCCGTGCTGCCTTAATTTGACACCGGCTCGGATCACCGTGAGTCGTCTTGTCCGTGCGAAGCTGACTCTCAAAAAGGGGATGTTCAAGCGTGACAGTCATAAACCGGCACCGGTGAGGATCCCCACATTCAAGTCTGAGGAGTTGGAATATGCAATAAAGTCGTATGATTGGAATCTTCTTGAAGATCCATCGGAAGACTACGACCTTCTCTCCAAAGGACTGTTGAAATGTGCTAGCAGCTCTCACGAAGCCACATCACCGACTGCTTCAAGACTCAGCGCACATGCGATTAAGCTCTTGGAGCAAAGAAGAGCTGTTAAACTGGATCCTAATGCTTCCCATCTGGAAAAAGTCACCATCTCAAAGGCCTGTCGAATTGCAGTAAAGGAGTCCATTCAAGCCTACAGAAGATTGAAGCTGTTAGAAGCCGCTGGGAAAGGTTCAAGCATAAAGCGCTACAAATGAGATCTCTGCGAACAGAAGGCAATAATGTCAGCCCTTGTGGATAAGGATGGAACAACGCAAACGTCTCGAAGAGCGATGGAGGCCATCGTTCAAGAATTCTACACAGATCTGTTCCGTTCTTCCATCACTGTCCCAAAATGCTTGATGCCACCAGCTGAGGAAGTACCTCCCATTCTGGAATCAGAAGTTGCTCATGCCATCAGAAGGATGAAGACGGGCACTGCTCCCGGACCGGACGGCATTTCTGCTGATCTCCTTCATGCGGGTGGCAGTGCCCTCTGCTCACTTCTTGCCAAGCACTTCAACCACTACCTTCGACTTGGTAGGATTCCGGACTCACGGAAGGAATCGAAAACAGTTTTAATCCTCAAAAAAGGTCAGCAGGAGGATATCAACAACTATCGACCCATCAGTCTTCTCTCGGTTGTGTACAAGATCTTCACCAAGATACTGCTTAACCGCATGGAGCGTTGCTTGGATGAATATCAACCAGTGGAGCAAGCAGGGTTTCGCAAGGATTTCTCCTACATGGACCATATTCTGACTGTCTCACAGCTCATCGAGAGGAGCCGCGAATACCACCTCCCACTTGTCCTTGTCTTCGTGGATTATCGGAAAGCGTTCGACTCTGTGGAAATCAACGCCGTTTTGAACGCACTTGTGCACGCTGGTATACCATCGCCCTACATCCGACTTCTCGACGAATGCTTCTCGAGCACATCGACTACCATCCAGCTGTTCGATCGAAAGCTTAAAATTCCTATCGGGAAAGGAGTACGGCAGGGAGACACGATTTCTCCCAAGCTATTCACAGCGGCACTCCAGGATGCCATGAAAGACTTGAACTGGGACGATAAAGGCTACCTTGTCGACGGTAAACGGATCAGCAACCTTCGCTTCGCCGACGATATTGTTCTCATCTCTACCAGCACGGCAGAAGTCGAGGAAATGCTGAACGAGCTCAATATGGCAGGTATGAAGATTGGATTGGACATGAATATGTCCAAAACACAATTTATGGTCAACCAGTGGTGTGACACGGGACTCGTAAGGTTAAATGGAGTCGCTCTACAACGGGTCGACTCCTACGTCTATATGGGAAGAGAGCTGAACATGGATAACGACCTCGCTCCTGAAATCGCCCGCAGGAGACGCGCAGCATGGGCAGCCGTCAGTTCGATTCGCGAAGTCACGTTTCAGTCATCAGGTCAAGGATCCCGGCCTCAGGGCCTCGATATTCAACGCCTCTGTACTGCCTGCGATGTGTTACGCGACGGAAACCTGGCCCGACAACAAGACAATCGCCAGAGCAATGCAAACTACGCATCGTGCACTGGAGAGATGTCTTCTAAGTACAAGCCTTCGTCAGCAATGGCAAGAAGGCCTACGAAGCTCGGAGCTACGGGAGAAGTCGCAATTAGCCGACCCGCTGCAGTACATTAAGAAGTCCAAATATCGCTGGGCCGGACACCTGCTTCGACGAAAGGACGATAGATGGAGTCTCCGTGTCACAGAATGGCTCCCGAGAGACCACAAGAGACCACTGGGACGACCGCCACCGGCCTCTTCTGCTGACCAATGCTGGCTGAAGCTGACGCAATTTTCGGTGCATTTCGTCGATTTCCTTACAGTAGAACTCTGCTGTGATCGTTTGGCCTGGTGCCAAAATATTGTAAGGGGTCACATCTGCCGCTGACCATCACAAGTGGCCATTACCTTTTATAGTCGAGGATCGCCTTTGGAAAATGCCTAGGGGGTTCTTTACTAGTAACAGTGCTTGAACACATTAGTTTAAGCCTGGAGCGGCTGATATAGAGGCTATAAGTTGTTACAGGATGTTTTGTTACGATCAAAACTCTTGCGCCAGGCGGGACTCGAACCCGCATCTTCTGCTTTCCGGGCAGCGATGTTCGCCTTACACCACCGGCGCTGTTTGACCGCACGTAACACGGGTGGGTGCTGACGGACCTCGAGGATATCGCGGATGTTACGTGCGGTCAAACAGCGCCGGTGGTGTAAGGCGAACATCGCTGCCCGGAAAGCAGAAGATGCGGGTTCGAGTCCCGCCTGGCGCAAGAGTTTTGATCGTAACAAAACATCCTGTAACAAGTTATAGCCTAGGGGGTTCGTCGGCGTCCAACCACTGTCTGGAATGTTTCCTGTTATCATACAGAATCCATCTTTCATCACAAGTGATGCTTCGATCTAAAAACGTGTCAGTTTTGTTGCGTAAAAGTAGGGAAGAACAAATCTCGAAACGTGCCTGCACCACGGCAATCAAATAAAGGATAAAGAACGGCATTACTCAATGCCTTTTAGGAAGCGCTACGCTTTCACTTCCACAGGATATCGTGAAGGTGAGTTGAATGCGTATTTGGTCATACATACATACAATGACTTGCGGTGGCCAGCCGATGATCAAGCCTGCGGTTTATCCTTCCTAGACAAACCTGGTACAAATTCGCCGACCTCCGAAGATTGGGAGGCTTGGTTGGCTTGCGAGGAAAATCTGAACCATGAACCTATAATCGGGTGCACGCGACAGCCGGCACTTTCTCCGACTGCGCTACACGCGCCGGCAATTAAACAAGGTCGGTAAACTTTCCTTAAAACATAAAATAGTAGGATCTTTAGTAGTAGGATCTCTCACTTATATACATCGAAGAAAAGGATAAGGGATAAAAGACAGCCTTAATCCATCGTTTTTTTTTCGGGATGCGCCACGCATTCTACTTCTACGGAATGTCGGGGGGACAGTTTGAATGCATATCTGGCCTTCACTACGGCTGACAGAAGTTAGTGTTTGTTCTCCCCAAACAAATTGGCTACACATTCACTAACCTCAAAAGGATGGCAGGCTGGGTTGGCCTGTGAGAGAAACCCGAAATAAGAACGTCGATTCGGCTACGGACCACTGCCTTCGCGTCCTCTTGCTACGCTGCCATTTGCCCATGATGCACCGGAAGGTAAATCGCTAGACAAGTGCTGTGACAAATCGGCGATCACTTAGGCTGCTGTGGAATTTGCACCTCAACACTGAGGCCTATCAATCATGGAGTAGTGTTTTTCTCTAGTAGTTTTAGCGACAGCCGTAGGAGCTGCCGGCTGTCGCGTGCACCTGATTCCTGGCTCCTAGTACGGATTTCCAGGTCAACCAAGTCCTCCGTGTCTCTGGGGTTGGTGAGTTGGTACTAAGCCTGCCCAGGGAAGGATAAACACTGACTTGCTCATCGATTTGCCATAGGAAGTCCTTGTACAGCTCAAATACGCATTCAAATTGCCTCCACAACAATCCGTACAAGTGGAATGCCTGGCGCATCTCAAAAACGATTGCTTAACGCCGTACTCTATCATTTTATTCACTATTTGCTTTTAGTGGCTGCTTGGCGAATTTATCAGCTCCGTGGCATTTATGTAGTTGTTTAATTTGAAAGAAAAATAACTGAACTTCTACACTTTCTTAGTTTTGGTTTCCATAGCTTTCCATAGTATGGTTCGAGCTAAGAACTTCCAAACTACTCGAAGTGAAGGGATGGGTACAGAAGTGCATAACAACCCACGTCACACACACATTTGGTTTTCACGCCTCGCATTTGCGATGTCACTAATTGCTGCTAGGCAAGCCGCTAAGCCAGCGGTGACGTACAGCGCAGTAGGTTGTGCGATGGCCTCTTGTGCCAGCGATCACGGGTTCGTTAACCGCGTCCGCCAATGACGAGCTATGTCATGCTAATCATGAAGGAGATCCGGTTTTCTCCATGCAATGTTGTAGAAGACTCTGTCTGAGGCAGGACTCACCGTTCAGCGGTTCACGTTTTTACCCTCATTTTGTCCCTACACTGACTTAGCCAAATGACAAGGAGAACATTTCGCCAAATTGGCAGCTCCAGACCTTTCACGCACAAGTTGTTTTCGAGCTCCTTTGTACAGGGTGCCCCGAATTTACGTTCCCAAGTATTCACCGTCATAAAAACGGACGTAAAACAGATTAGAGCACGAAGTTCTAGCATATCTTTGTCATCATATTTACAAGTACAATTGCATTATAAGATCTCAAAACGACTTCGTCTACACGGAATCTCGTGCACAATATCAGCTTATCAGTGTCCATATCTGTTATTTCTTGAAAGTCCTTTACTTACAGGATGCGCCATAAATATGGTCACTCAATAAAAAGCGAATTTCTCATGCGGAATTATTCAGGAAACAACGAAGCTTCTTCAACAATTTACAAACAATCAATTAAACAAGCAAGGTGGATTTAATCCAATGTGCCTCCCTTGGCACTAATGACAGACTTCAGGCTCTCAGGGTAGGACTCAATGGCGGCGCGCAGGGTTGTTTGCGGATTTTCCTTTCACCTTTTTTTCGGCCTTTAAATCAAACAGACAGTTATTGCGCGAAGGTGATGAAGAGGCGTACAGGAACGGAGGAATCGCTCACAGAAACTCTCATGCAGTTTCCCTGATGATTTCGGCTGGAGTTTCTTCCACGGGACGGATACCATGATTTTTGCTGAAAAAGAGCCAAGATCAACTCCGGCATCTACTTTAACGATACTTTGAAGAAGACGTTGCTTTCTTGGGCTCTATAACACATTAAAATTCAAGTGGACCTTTCAACAGCACGTAGCACATGCTCGCAAGTCCAAAATGACTCAGGACTGGTGCGCGAAGAATGTCCCAAGCATCTGTCCTGTTTTGAAAGGCCAGAAACTCGCCAGATTTCAATGTTGAGGACTACTGAGTTCGTTCTCTTCTAGAGAAAAAAGCCTGCTCTAAAAGCACATTACGATTCATGGTCTGATATCCTCACTAGAAAAAGCATGAAAGGAAATTTCGCAAGCAACCCAGCGTACCGCCACTAAGTCCCAGCCTTACAAGGAAAGGGTCTGAAGCGTATGTTTGAGCGGGGAGCGCGAGTCATATAGGGAGAATCCTCATCCCTCAATTGGTTTGAAAATCTGTGTATTTTTTGCCAAGTCGCTAAACCAAAGGAGTAGGGGGTCACAATGGGATACGACGCAGCACGCGTTTGGGGCTCTTGTACGCCTACGATGCTTCTGCAGTCAGTGACTCGGAGCGCAGGTGGGTAGAGGGTTGACTCATGTGAGGGAGGTGTGAGGTTTTGTTCCTCTACGCTGCTCCATTTTTGCATTTCAACTGTTTGGTTGAAATTTGGGGGATTCTGACGTCTACAACATTTTCAGACGTTTTCTGCGTATCTTTCCAGCGATACGCTGTGGTATCCAACGTGGCGATAAATGTTCAGCACCAGTGACACACAGGTACAAAGTGCCCGGTAAGTGTGAATCGCGGTGTCTTCCTCCATGGTTATGAGCACGCAACCGAAATCCAATTGAAGACGCACCCTTTCCTCCAAAACAAAAGTTCCACCCGAAAACGTTATCATATGCCCACTGCTCGCTTGCCTCTCCACGTCCACCACTTCATCTTACGGATTCCAATCTTCCTCTTCTTCTTCCACCACTTCCACCTGTTCGTCTTCGTCAACTTCAAGTTGACCTGCTTCGAAGTCCTTGAGTATGCTGGCCATCCGTTCGGCCAGCTTGAGTTTGTCCCTCGAAGATTCCTTGTCTAAAGGTGGGCCAACTTCAGCGTGAACAGGTAGATCACCACTCGACCGTCGGCGGACATTGTTGGTGTCAGGTTCTAGAAAACCTTCAGCAGACCTCTGATATCCAGGTGACAGGCAGACATAAGGGAAAGAGTGTATCGATGCCGTTTAGCTTAATTTGAGGGATCCGCACACCTCGTTTCTCATTTGAACCACTTCCGACGTCACAACGTGGTCTCCTTTGAAAATCCGAGCAGGATGGTTTTTTCCGAGGCCTTCGGTCCATGTATGGAAACAGACTATGAGAAGCCTGTAGCCTTTATATGCTACCTGTAAGGTGCCCAGTGGTGCTTCATGCACTTTGTGCCTGTGTATCACTGGTGTTGAACACTTATACATCACCATGTTGAATACCACAACGTACAGCTGGTGCAAATGCGCAGGAAACGTCTGAAAATGGTATAGACGTCAGAATCTTCCAAACCTCTACCAATAAGTTGAAATGCAAAAACACAGCAGCGCAGAGGAACCTAACCCCTGACCCCCTCGCATGAGCCAACCCTCTACCCACCTGCGCTCCGAGCCACTTGATGCAGAGGCATCGCGGGCGTGCAAGACCCACAAACGCGTGCAGCGCCGTATCCCACTGTGACCCCCTAGTCCTTGGGTTTAACGACTTGGCAAAAATAAACACATTTTCAAACCAATTGAGGGCTGAGGATTCTCCCTATATGAATCGCTCCCCCGTTCCGACCTACGCTTCAGGCCCTTCCCTTGTTAGAGTCTGTCGGTTATCATTCGTGCCAGCGGAGATCATATAGAACGATATCCCGTTTGCTTGGTAACTAGATTGTTGTTGTTGAGGAAGTTTCGCTGTTCCCTGACCAATTTCGCCTGAGTAATTCGCTTTTTATTGAGTGACCATATTTATGGCGCATCCTGTATAACTTCACTGAACGCACTGAAAATCATTAACATTCAAGGATTTTATGCTCATTTCACCTTGTTTCTTCAGTTCCATGTTCGACTGTCATTGAATCTTGGCATGACATTGAACAGTTCGCTCGCGCACTCCCACCTACTAATGCTGCTCACACTCGCGAGATGTACTATCTTTTTTAAATTCTTATTTTCAAAATTTAGCGTAGTCAAGATAACTCTCTCCACCCCTACATTCGCGGAACTCAGGCAGAGACTGACTGTGTGTGCTTAGAAGTTATTCGTTTTTTCGATTTTGCCTAACACGATTTAGATTTCATGTGAAAATGTGAAAATCAGCGAAAACCTTATTCCGATACGCGCAGTTACATAACACCATCTTTGTCGCAAGTCGGCGGCCCCATTGCACCGGCTGTGCCGTATACACGTGGGATACCAACCTGCCCCATGGGGTACCTGAAGCTGCCTAAGCCTAGTACCCCCGGGGAGGTGAATTGTCCCATGCCCTGAAGTGCCACTTCCGACGTATGGAATCCCCGGGTCCGTCTCTTCACTCTCGCCTGAACTGCATCCTTCCAGCCCCTTAAGCTTAAATCTAGACCAACATACACGACGAGGGGAGACACTACCCAATATGAATTGCCTGCCTGGATCATGATGACACGGCCCTCCCGACGTCCAGGCGGAGGGCCAGAGCCTGCCCCTCCGCCCAGACCCCGCGAATGGCTTGCAGGCTCTTGATGGCAACCCAACAACGATAACAATGCACCGCAATACCAGAAACATGGAATGACTGCGATGTATGAACGGACTCACCGCACTCCTTCAAGTAGCACACCGAGGGCCAGTACCGATTTATCGCACACCAACATGCCGACACAATAGAACCATTTGTGGATCGATGACGCAATAGCAGATAGAGAATCTAGCCGGCAGAGTGGAGCGAGACTAAGTGGATAGAGATAAAGTGGGCCGGGCGCTTTACAGTGGTTACCACTCCGCGCCCTCAGCCCTGGCGGCCCTTCTTGGAAGGGTCGCCTTCTATCCGATCGGCAGTCGATGCCGTAGTGAACTGGGACGACGAAATGGCCAGGCCCCGCGGCTGGCCCCGGCCGAACTGGCGGATGAGCGCAACCGCTCACAGTCGGCGCAGGCGTCGAATGAACTGCCGGCTTCGCGCAGGAAGCGGGTTATGCCCATTAGCCCTAGTTTATACTTGCGCCGCCACGCGGCGCGGCACCACGATCGCCATAGATATCGATTTTTCGCGCCGCCCGGTCGATATCTATCCCGACCATCGTGCCGCGCCGCGCCGCGGCGGGAGTATAAAAGGCGCCTTACGGTGCACGCGCCCCGCCCTCGGATCGATGCCGGCGGAGGCGGTGGCAGGCCGCGCGATGGGCGCCTCGTCGGAGCGCCGCGAGCCTGGGCGAAGGTCGCGAGTCGCGACAATCTTTTCTAATCCCAACCTCTCTATTTTGAAGCAAAATATCTAGTCCGGAGGAACAAAGACTTTAAGAGGAATTGGGAAATGTAGCGCTATGTCACACATACTCAATGACTATCTTAGATCAAATATGATGTTTTTATTAAGGGAATTAATATATCATAAGCAATAACGTGTAATTTAGCCTTTCCATGCATTGGTTGGATTGTTTGCTTGCAATTACAAAGGACATAACCAAATTCGCACACAGAACACTACATACAAAAGCCATGTGAAAAAACTAGTTGTTTTTCATCAACATGGAAATTAGCAGACATTTCATAGTATAAATCGCTTTAATGGAACGAGTGTAGAAGAACCACTGCGGTCAAGGTGTTGTATCGTCGAAGTTTCAGGGCGAAGCTATAGCCGTGCTTCTGAGAATTTTTTTTACAACAAATAAATGATCGAATAAATTCGATGTTGAAAACTTTTAAGCCAATGAACGAACGAATTTATTCGCTCGTCAAGTCTTTCGAAAAAGATCGAATAATTCGTTTCGAACACATTTTTCGAATGAAAAATCGAATAATTCGTGTGAAAAGAGTTCCGTTCGACAATCGAATAAACTTGAAACATTTGATTTTTGAATAATATTCGAATACGGCACTCCATTCGTGTTCGAATTCGAAGGAATATGGACTTTTTAAAACCATCGATGTTCGAATTCGAACAAATATTCGAAAATCTAAAAGCGCCGAATATTCGACTACTTGAATATATTTGTTCGAGCATAGCTACAGCCGAACGCCTAACCAGACGATTGGCGCCCCGTAGGGAAGCGAAAGTCTGGTGCCTATATAACACTACCCATACCACACCAGCTCAGAAAAGGCGCAGTAATGGAAAAGCAATGCTATGATCAATTGGACAAAACGATGAATACTTACTTACTTTGACACTTTGATGGTCCTTTTGTCGGCTGGAGGTCTTCTCAGCGGGGATCACAACTCTTCCAGACCGCTAGATCTCTGGCTGCTTGCATCCAGTGAGGCAGACTCCGCTCTCTGAAAGATCTTGAGAATGAGTCTGCCCATCGCGTCGGCGGTCGTCCCAGTGGTCTCTTATGGTCTCTTGGGAGCCATTCTGTGGCACGGAGACTCCATCTATCGTCCTTTCGTCAAAGCAGGGGTCCGGCCCAGCGATATTTGGTCTTCTTCATGTACTGCAGCGGGTCTGCTAATTGCGACTTCTCCCGTAGCTCCGAGCTTCGTAGGCCTTCTTGCCATTGCTGACGAAGGCTTGTCCTCAGAAGACATCTCTCCAGTGCACGATGCGTAGTTTGCATTGCTCTGGCGATCGTCTTGTTGTCGGGTCAGGTTTCCGTCGCGTAACACATCGCAGGCAGTACAGAGGCGTTGAATATCGAGGCCCAGGCCGGGATCCTTGACCTGATCGGTGACTTCACGAATCGAACTGAAGGCTGGCCATGCTGCGCGTCTCCTGCGGGCGATTTCAGGAGCGAGGTCGTTATCCATGTTCAGCTCTCTTCCCAGATATAGGTAGGAGTCGACCTGTTGTAGAGCGACTCCATTTAACCTTACGAGTCCCGTGTCACATCACTGGTTGACCATAAATTGCGTTTTGGACATGTTCATGTCCAATCCAATCTTCATACCTGCCACATTGAGCTCGTTCAGCACTTCCTCGGCTTCTGCCGTGCTGGTAGAGATCAGAACAATATCGTCGGCGAAGCGAAGGTTGCTGATCCGTTTACCGTCGACAAGGTAGATCGTGTCTCTCTGCCGTACTTCTTTCCCGATAGGAATTTTAAGCTTTCGATCGAACAGCTGGATGGTAGTCGATGTGTTACGATAAATACTATCAGAATCAATGTCCAAGTTCGCCGTTCTTGAAACCTGGGCATTTTGTAACCATGTTTTGCTCTTCTTTGCCTGACAGGCCTGGTATAAATTCTTTTATCGCAACCGACGTTTCGACGAACTCGTCTTTCTCAAGGTCTGAAAGAAGCTCGAAATGTTTGGTTCTGCAGAGTTTATTGGGTCAGAAACGTCGCGTCTTCCTAAGAAGAAAGACCACATCTGCCCCCAACTAACCCACTGATACCCACCAGCGCCAAGAAACCGGCTCAACTGGGCACCATGGAACGAGTGAGGCATATTGGTCCGGTCAGATATACTGCTCCGAGAACGGTAGGGTGGCGAATGTACGGGAGCAGTACACGACATCTCACAGCTCGCACAAAGGGATAAAAGGCAAGAATTCTCTGGTAATGGAGATGCACTCGTTCTTGATGTTCGTGGGTGGATTACGCCTGTGATTCCAGAAGGCCTCAAGAGCCTTTCTAATCCTTATTTCGCTTCCATGATACAACACTGTGCATTTCACATTAAAACCGTCACCGGAGTGGGCTTCCCTTCGGTGCTTTCCAAGGGGGTTAATAAGCTTTGTTTCCTCTTTCCAGCAAGATGTTCCTTAACGCGGATGCCCAGCAGCCTCCCAGTTTCCCTAATATACAATTCACCGCAGACTAAACACTCTATCTGGTAAATGACGCCCTTCTGCGCGCAGTCTCCTGTTCTTCCATACGGACAAATCACGCAGTCTTGCGTTATACATACGCGGTCGTATTGCGGCCGATTGCGAACAAGATGACGTTTAATGTTGTCTCTCGGAATATTTACCAGTACAACATCCGCATCCAAGCCCGCTCGCAACAGGCTATCAGAATCCATTACAACACATCTGGAAACAGCTAATTTCAGCCATTTTCTCAGAACGCAGAAAGCGAAGAAAAATTTCCCATATGGCCAGAAAATCAGAAACCATAAATTCCATCCATCCTAAATCAAGGACCTCACATTCATTTCTCTGTTTTGAATGGTGAACATTCTGTATTGTCACTATCGGTGCGCATGGACTTTTCTAAAACTTCTATAGTAGTTCTATGTGGTGTGCTCTGCCGCGACCTAGGCAAACAATCGTGGTTTTCGGTCCGACCCTTATCGTCACGCTATGAGTTCTCCGACCACGGGCTCATTTTCGTCACCCTGTCGACCACGTTCAATCCTCCAGTAGATATTTTGATGATCATTGGCTTTTAAGTTACATTATCATCTGGTAACTGTTATGCTCGGCCTTGCTGTCGTGGAACTCTTTGAGCATATTCCTTAAAAATTCCTCTCTTATGAAGGGGTTGAAATGTCCGAAGCGAGTAGATGGTGACCTCTAGTGATTGGAGCGGGCTAAAGTGGAACTCTGCTGAAGCACATGTTCGATTATTGCTAAAACTTTATTGTGGCACTGCTGCGTAATTGTTTGTTCAAGAAAATTCAGTACTTGAAAAATTTAATCCATCTGCTCTAACAACAGAACACACTGTTTGAAATTTTCACACAACATTCAGTCTTGAAAGAAAAACAGAGTGTTAATTTTGTTTTAAAACGCTCAGCGGCAACAACCTGAAAACCTAAAGGAAGAGAACGTGCCGAGCACTCAGCTAAATGGTCGTGATTTTTATTTGATTGGTAGAGTAAATCTTGTTTACTTGGACCTGGGTGTGAGAGTACGTGTAGTTTGATAACTGCTTTTGCTGTATCGCTTACATCTACGTTACTCCACGCAAACAGAATTTTTGCTATCAGTCAAATAAGAATACCGTGGAACTAATCGGGTGCATGGCGCCATATTTTCTTGCGATACATTAAATTATTGTATTGCGCTTTAAAATAAAATTTGCCTCGCATCCTTAGAAATAAAATTTTTATTAAGCTTCTACTGTTGTTTTCTTATGCAGTCAGGTGAATCAAAGAATTTCAAAGAAGGTTACACCAAGTTCTCCTTGCACAAAGAAGGAGTGGACACCGATAATGTCATCCAATTCGTCCTGCCGCCCATTACGAGCAATTCCTTGCTCGTAAATTTGTTTGCTGAGCTAACTAAATGCTGTGTTCTATTTGGTGACCATTTACGTTTGAGTCTTATATTTGATATGCTCTGGATTCTTTTTATTTCTTCTTTTTGCTCCTACTCATGACACATTTTGAATGAATAAATGAATAAATAAAAATCCTTAGTACTTGTCACTTTATTAATCGTTTGAAGTAGCAGGCCTTTTAGCGCTCTTCGAAAATATGTTTGGCACCAGCAGCAGTTTACAATTTACCCTTTCCGAATCAGTTTTATTGGATCTGGGCAAGAAATAGTGTTAAATTTAATTGGAGAGTAAACAAAAAGCGACTGTTTCTTAACTTAACGACTGCAAAACCCAAGCCCAGAAATTTCCGTGAGACCAATCCATAGTGACTTCGTTGCAGCAGAAAAACATGAATAAAAGATCTAAGACGACGGTAGTGCCAGATGCGACACGCATTCTACTTTTACGTGATATGCTGGAGGCACTTTGAATGCGTATTTGGCCAACACAATGACTTGCGGTGGTCAGCCGATGGACAATTCAGTGCATTATCCTGCCCGGACAAGCCTGGTACCGATACATCAAGCCCGAAAGGATGGAGGGCTTACGTGACCTGAAGGGGAAATCCGAACCAAGAACATTGAGTCGGAGAGCATGCGACAGGCGGCAGCTCCGACTGCACTACCACGTGCCCTGAAGAAAGAACATAAATATATAAGTGGCTTATTTGACATGTGACATTGACAGTGTTACATTACCATTTACCGTTGTTACATTACCGACCTGCCATTGGAGAAATAATGGTTTAAAAGTAGTTTTAAATTTTGTTGTTTGTTCTTTATCCGTTTCCTGATCCTGTCATTTTGGGTAAAATTATCCGTTATCCGCTCTCCGGGTTTCAAAATTTTATTATCCTTTCATTCCGGTCGTAAGGCTAAGACTAATAGCGTTGTAAGTCAGAATGGTTCAGTACAAGGTCACATACTTCGACAAACGGGCCCTTGCGGAGATTATTCGACAGGTGAGCGAGTGATGTTTCAAGATCCATGTGAAGAGATAAAAGAATGAAAGTAGGTGTTGGTCGACCATTCTATGGAAAGCGCCACGCATTCCACTTCTATGGGGTTCGAATTCGAATACGAATGCGGCCGATCAGTGTCGGGGGACGGTCAAGAGGTGCACCCGCCCCTTGCTGAGGGGCGTGCGATCTTCCTCTCATCCCCCTTGCTCACCCAACCCCAACCCCTAGGCTTCACCGAGAGTCTAACGGCTGCCTTACGAAACCTTTGACACGCAAAACAAAAGTTTCCTGTCCGCAGAACAGCGATGTACCTCCTGACGCCACGCTCCCCAACAGGGGGCGGGTGTACCTCCTGTCGCGGTGCCATCAGTGTCTGACCAGGGGATGCCGTCGGCTTCCCATAGAACTACGGATTGAGACCTATATCAGGTGAAAGAGCTTTAGACGCTGAACACAGGTATGTAAACCAAATTTGCTATATGGATCTCCTCAGCGAGTTGTTGCCGACGAAAGCCGCCAGTGTTGCGTAATCGAAGGAAGGTGTCAATGCCAAATTTCAGTCAACTTCCTTCATGCCATGAATAAAATATGTTTCCTGAAACATGTTCCAACGTCGAATATACTAGTAAACGTAAATGCAAGTCGCCATCAGCCGTTCGCTCAAAAATGTGCTAAAAATGAGATTATAGGTCCTCGTCGAAGACAGGTCACAAATGCAAAAACGCCGTCACCAACGAGGATCGAACCTATGACCCCAATCCTGTGAAGCGATCACTCTCCCACTGTGCCCTTGCCGCTGCTGTCAGCGCTGCCAACCGCACCTTTGATTACGCAACACTGGCGGCTTTCGCCGGCCACAACTCGCTTAGGAGATCCATTTAGCAAATTTGGTCTAGATATCTGTGATCAGCGTCTCGAGCTCTTTCACGTGGCATACGTCTCAATCCGAAGTTCCATGGGAAGCTGACGGCATTCCCTGGTGAGTTTTATTCTCACCGACAAGATTGTTATCTAATCACCTTAAACAGAGGGATGATATGTAGGCTTGGTAGGCCTAGCATAGGTCCTAACTTTGAACCTTACTAAGGCTCTTCTCCCATAGCCTTGATGATCTTTATATTATTGTATAATTAAACACTTCATACTAGACCAGCATTAGAGTTAATAGAGCTCAATACGCATTACCTATATTTCTAGGTGTTGGTGGTCGCAGAACAGGATTTCGAAGACGTCCGTTACACTCCTGAAGAGTGGTTGAGGCATGAAGCTGGTTCGTTGCTCGAAAAATTTAAGAAGTAGACGCTAAATGTTAGAATTTAGAGACGCCATTCGGTCAACTGCCAGTGCTCGAAGTTGACGGCAAGCAACTCGCGCAACCCTTTGCCATTGCTCGTTTTCTGGCCAGAAAATTTGGTACGTTCAAGGTACCCTTTCCTCTACCTTAACTCATAAAGGCAGAAGGCATTATTCAAGATATCGCTGGGAAGAATGCGTTCGACGAAGCACTTGTCGACTCAATCGCTGATCAGCTGAAGGACTATGTCGCGGAGATACGCCCGTTCTACAATGTTGAGCGCGGTTTCGGAGAGGGTGGACTGGTTGGTGAACTGTCCTTAGGCTACACTCACTTATTCAGCAGTTTTTCATGCCTCCATGCACCTCAAGCTGTCTTACCTGCCCTTCTTTACATTGGCCTTATCAAAGTATCTTCAATAGGATTCGAACAGACGTTAGAGGCTTGAAATAAATCCCTGATGCTCCATTGCACCATTCTACATCTGTAATATCGCGGAGGCAATTTGAATGCGTATTTTCTCCACACAATAACCTCTGCTGGCCAACCGTTATCAGAGTTTATATCAGAGTAGAAGGCCTTTTCTGCACAAGCCTAGGAACAATTCATCGACCTCACCGTTTGCCTGCGCTATAGGTGCCCACCAGAAACGGAAATTTATACTTTCCTGCTTTTCACCGGGCCTTCTGCTGGAGAACTCCCTCGGGTACTGGCAAGCACAGGTCGAGGATGGCCCGTGACAGAGCTCAAAGTGGACTCCACCCGCTTCTAAGCTCATTGTTGCGCGCAAGTTCCCCTCTTTGTCATTCTTTCTGTCGCCTTCTTTCTGTCGCGGCTTCACAGTTTCTCTGCTGACACTCGAAGACAGCCGTAAGGCTCTAATAGGAAGATAACTGCAGAACCGCTTCTTGAATCATGAGTACAGCTCCCGTGATAGAAGCTGAACATGCACTGTGGCATGAGTTGATTGGGGGCTCATAGATAGCGCGGGCAGGGTCGAGATAATAAGGACGGCTTGTTGGAATGATGTGCTTCAAGCTCAAGTCCGTGCCGCTTCCAGAAGTGATGAATTAGTCGTAATAATTCGTTGAGACATGCAGTGTAATGCAACAAAAATAGACGATGGAGAAGAACTGAGCAAGACGATGAAAGGTCATCCCGTTGCTGAAGCATCATCAGCACAGCATACGCAATGCTTAACAACTTTCCCTTCTCTGTATAAGCATGGGTGCTCTTTAGCAGAAGCAGTCTGAACTCCAGTAATTCTTACTCACCATCTGACAGACACGGTAGCAGCCCATATCGCCTCATAAACACCTTCCTTTTAGAGCATTGTTTCTGACGAACGCTTAAAGAGTGCCACGCTATTGAGTTTTCAGAGTTCACTTCTCTTGGATGTGTTCTTTCCGGCTCGTGACAAGATGTTCGCTATCATCACAAAGTTACTGAAGAGCAACGAGTCTGGTTGGTCTTAATTCTGATGTCATCTTAGCGCTCACATGTCATCTTAAGTCATGCAAACACTTTTATTCCTAGTATTTCATACACTGAAATCAGTTTGAAGTAACTAAAGCTGAACGATAAAAAATGTTGACCTTAAGCAGCCTTTTGTGAGGTACGCCATGCATCCTGCTTCTACATCACAGAGGCATTTAAATACGTCTTCACAATGACTTATATGTATTTGATGACCAAAGCTAGTGGGGAAGCTAGTGCACTACACCTCCCTCATGCATTTCTGGCACCAAAGGGCGCTCCTCGTAGAGGTAGAATGCCCTGTTGGCATAGGCAGAGCCAAAAACCTGAAGTCGAATTGAAGTGTAGAGCTAGCGCATCCTCCGGCTAGTTCCGAACGTCCTTGATAAAGGTAGCTGTTCCTTTTTGTTAACATATATTGTGTGTTGTTGTTGATTTCTGCTTGAGGTTCGTTCCGTAAAGCAGCAGTATTCTGCTTCTGGTGTTCGTTCACTATGTTACTAAAGCGAAGAAGTAAAGGAATGACAACAGACAAAAATAAACAAACATTATAAATATCTGTACTATCATATCTTCAATTCGCAAACATGGTTAACATTAACTCTGATCCCTGAAGCATACACCCTCGCTACACAACTGTGCCAGTTACCTATTTGGCTTTCATTTTGTTCTGTTTCTCCGTTTACACTTTCTCTATCTTGTTACAGTTATTATTATTATTTATTACATGGGTCAAATCCATGTGAAGAACAATGTAATTAGAAACGGTATAGAACGACATCCACATCAAATTGGCTAACGATCCAGATCAAAGTGTTATAGAACGATTAGAAAGTACATACGACAACAAATGCCCAGAGAAAGAAGAATGGAAGGGAGAACAGATCAAGGGAGGCTTTGCCACAAGATCTCATTATGTCCTAGAATTATTCATGAATTGACTTGCATTCGTAATAAATGGCTTCAGCTTGTACGGAATAACTGAGTTTTTGGAAAGTTTTATATAATCCGAACCTGCTCTATTAACGAAAAAATTATGTCGAATAGAAGATTTTGCAGTACTTAGTGAAAGTTTCTCTCCTCCACCTCGGGTTCTAGATGGTCTCACTATGAAGAAGTCACGCTTATCAAGTCCACAGAAACCATGGAGAATTTTGTGAACCATTACGAGGTCGTATATTCTTCGTCTGGATGAAAGTGTCTGTAGTCCGAGTTGTTTGTTTCTTACTTCACTGCTGGGAATAGCATGGTAATCAAAGCCACATTTCCTGATAAACAGTTTTCTAGTGAAGCTATTTTGGACTTTTTCAAGTCTAAGTATATTCTTCTTCTTAACTGGGTAAAAAATTGTTGTTCCATACTCAAGTATCGGCCTAACGTAAGTCTTATAGGCTTTGACGAGAACAGAGGGGTTTTTTGTGGAAAGACTTCTAAAGAGATTGTGTACTACAGTCACTGCTTTGTTTGCAATTTGTTCACAATGCGCGTCCAAAGTCAAATTTGCGTCGAGAAGAAATCCAAGATCTGCCGTTTGATCAGTGCTGGTAATCACATTTTCACCTAACTTGTATGTGTAGCGGGGATTTGTCCTTCCTAAATGGAGCACCTTAGTTTTTTCTTTTGACAAAGGGAGCCCCCACTCGTGAGACCAGCGATCAACAGCATCTATGGCTCGCTGCAGAAGGTTTTGATCACGGATTGGTGAGCTATGGCAAATTTTCAAATCATCAGCAAAAGCTATGCATTTCACTCCTGAGCTCGACATTAGTGACGGTAGTTCGTGGGTATAGATATTGAATAGAATAGGGGATAGAACGCAACCTTGTGGAACGCCACTAAGAGTCGGTTGAGGTGCTGAATAATTGGAATTGACGCGTACAGTAAAAGTTCTGCGATTTAAAAACTCAACTATCCAAGAAATTATTCGAGGATGTATGCCCACCATGGTCAGTTTAGCTTTTAGTCTCTTATGACATACCCTATCGAAGGGTTTTGCAAAATCAAAATAAATCACATCAAGCCATCCTATGTTATCTATGTCATTGGTCCAATCATTCAAGGCCTGTAGCATAGCTGTCTCAGTGGATATTTTTCCTGAAAACCATGTTTGTTTGAAGAGATTATGTTGTGTTGATCGAAATGTGCAACAATTCTCTTTTTAAGAATTTTTTCGAAAAGGCGAGCGAACATAGATGTGACACTAACCGGCCGATAATTTTGCGGTGTCGTAAATGGGGGCTTTTTTGGTATTGGTGTAACTATAGCGCTCTTCCATCTATGTAGAACTTCAGCTGTCATAAAACTTAAATTGTAAATGAATTCAAGAGGCTTGACAATACTTGCACTTACTTGTTTTACAAAGAAAAAAGGTATTTCATCGGGCGTTTGAGAGTAAGACCTAGGCCACCTTGAGAGCTCTTCATATAGTTCGTCTGCATGAAACCAAACAGAACCCTCCATGATGGGGAATGCATTGATTGGAGATGATATATTGTCGAGGTCATTATCAGTGAAAGCTTTTACGAAAGTGTCCGCTAATAGTCGGACTTTATCTAGGTCGTTTCTGACAATGGTTCCATCTTCTGCGACTAAAACTCCAATTCTTTTCTTCTCTTGAAGTCTCGATCTCATGAATTTATAAAAGGCTAATTTGTCTTTTGCTTCAACAATTTTCTTTTCTTGACAGCGATTATATTTTGCAAGTTTCTTAGAAAATTTGAGATTTATACGCTTATATTCATCCCAGCTATCAGAGGAATGGTCATTTGCTGTTGTAACAGTTATGACAACAGCAAATGATAACATAACAGCATATGACAAATACAACAGATACAACAGAGACAAAAGATTCATAACATAACAGCATATGACAGTTATGATATGTATCTTGTTACAGTTTCGTCACTTCATGTATGTGGTGGAATTTGACTAATGCATTGTCCTCGAGCGTTGCTGATCTGCGTTTGAGCTTATTTTTGTGTACTGAATACTACCTCCGCAAAACATTTATGTGCTGGAGGTCAACTGCCGGCAACCGTATCTTGACATCGTGCTGATACCGCTGATCATTATCCGAGCTGAATGAACGCAGCTTGAATTCGATTGTGCATGTGGAAGTGTTCGACTGCAAGAGGATCTTACGAAGCAATGTTCATGAAAAACGAACGAGTCTGATCCTCCACACATTTTCAACGGTGCAAAGATCTCCGCATACTCCGGTTAGGTTCACCTAGGCGGTAACATCAGCATGAAAGACAACCTAGTGCCACTGCTGGACTTTTAGCAGACGGGTGGAGTTTCTGCGTTTGGCACAGTCCAGAAAAAAAGAAGAAAACGAAAAACGACCGACTCCTCCAAGGGGATTCCTCAACGCGTCAGAGTGGCATGGTGTTGCATCTGGCATTGCTCTAGGTTCACCTAGGTGGCCTGCTGGGCTTATTGCCCTCAATTATGCCATATGCCTGGGCGCGTGGAGCGCAGTCGGAGGAGGCGCCGGCTGTCGCCTGTACCCGATACACCAGGTTCCTGGTTCGGATTTCCCGCCCAGGCCAACCAAGCCTTCCATCCATCCGGATTCGGTGGATTGGTACCAGACGTGTCTGGAAAGGATAAAGCGCTGACTTGTTCATCGGCTGGCCACCGCAAGTCATTGCATGGACAAATACGCATTCAACTCGCCCCCACGACATCCCGTAGAAGTAGAATGCGTGGCGCCTCCCAAAGGGATTGAATAACGCCATCCTTTAATCTTTATCCCTTATGCCATACAGCCTCCTGAGGAGTCTCGAATATTCTGCTAAACACCTGCTGTTACTTTTGTGATTAGACAAATGAGATCTTCCTTAGATTCTATTTTTCAGTCGGTTCACTCAAGGTGTGCAAGAGCGCACACTCCTGTCGACCAATAGTTCATCATTTGGGCTTCGTTTAAGTACTTGTGGCAGGGAGTACGAAACTATAAATATCAAAATACAAAATAAACTAACAAGAAACTAAAAAAATCATAAATCTAATATTACTAAATTCAAAGACTTTTAAAGGTTCGTTTCACCACAACCTTCATAGAAAGCTTTTTATTATAGCACCTCTGCGGAGGTTCATCAGTGAAGCGGGAAGATGCTATAACATTTATTGTATTAATATATTAAGAAATGTTAAACTAGCTAAACTGTTAAGCACAACCGCTTCTAAGCAGTAGACGTTAAAAAGTGTACTTCCTCTATTCGAAATATATCATAATCGTTATCTAAATGTTATCCACCGTAATCCGGTTATATAAGCCGACCTCGTAGTTTATTCCAAACTCTTGATGTAACTATCCATTTTATTTTTTGTGTTGTTGCCTAGTATAGTATATATTTATAGTACATCTATTTGTTTTTATAAACATATCTTAATATGTTTTTCCACAATAGAATACTTACTGAAACCATTGTTTATAAGTGTGTTCTTCCAAGATCTTTTAGATCTTTTATCCTGTTATTAAAAAATGTTAGATTAGAACAGATTTTAGCAATTCCTAGAGTTTCTGTTACCTTTAATTTTAATTAAGATTTCTGATTCCGTGTGGGTAAACCTCTGAAGTAACTAAAAGTGTCTGCTTTGTTGTTTATGTTAGTTTCTACTTTGTTATTATTAACTTCTAAAGTCATGTCTAAATAATTGCATTTATATTCAATTTCATGTCTTATTAAAGCACTTGTGTCTTCATAAGTTAGAGTAAGTGTATTACCAATAAAATTTACGCTATCATTATGAACAATAAGTGAGTCATCCATATATCTAAAAGGTATAAATAAGTGATTATTGTTTATGACAGTATTTTTAGAAAATTCATATTCAAACATAGACATTGCTAGATCTGCTAGCAGCGGACTAAAATTTCCAGTGGTACACCAATATTTTGGTATTTATGGTATTTTGTTTGTAAATCTTATTAACGAATATGCAGTAACTATTAGTTAATAGATAATTAACCAAATTAAGAATACCTGTAACATTATAATATCTATACTTAAATTTTTTTCTACTTTATATGTATAGAAAGTATTATAACCACTGCTGGCTATATAGTTCTTTACTGAGTTTTAAAGACATATATTTACTAGTTTTGATGTTTTCTATTATGATATTATGTGGTATATTTGTGAACATACCCGTGAAATCTGCTGAGATTAATTAACCTTTATTATTTTTGATATTATAAAGATCGTTTGTCATGTTACAATTATTAATGGCCCAATAGGTTTCAATTGTTCTACAATTATTATTTATAACTTTAGTATAATAAAGTTGCTCTTAAAATAAGAGGATAGAGAACATAGTTCTAGTGCCATTGTTTTAGCACTACTATTGTAACCTCCTGTGATGAATCTAAATTTCATTGGATTTTTTGTAATTTAGGTAAAGAGTAAATAATCCGTAAAATACTTTCCATGTTATATATATAAGTTTGTTTCCAATTTGAAAATTTTGGTGTTTAGTTGTGATTGACAAAATGTTTTTTCTCCTGTATTAGGATATGTATTATTCGTGTTAGTGTTCACTAAAGTATTGTCTTTAACAATATAACTGACGCCCATTTCTTTCATCAAATTTTCTATGTAGAATTTTTAAAAATTATTCCACAATTGTTACTTGCTCTATCTAAAGGACAAAATATAAATCTGTCTTGTGGTAGTCTAATGATTTTGTAAGCAATATACATTTTATATTTATTTTATTTTTTGTAAGCAAAGGTGACTTTTTCTCTACATTGTCGTTTTAAAAAATCTTTTAGAAAATCTAAACAAGTGTATGCTATTTTATAATAATATTTATTTATTTTTGAATTCTATGAATTCACTAACGGTAGTATTGTATGTATTTTGAACAGTATCTCTATTATATCCCACAATTGGGGTATATTTGGTTCCTCTTGATAGAATCCTTTTTAAATATTCATTTCCTTCTACATTTATGTCACTCATAATAATTTTTTTTGAAGTGAATCAAAATAGGATTGTGGTATTGTCTTTACAACATACACAGTCATTATTGATAATACTAACACATTCTTCAGAATCTAGATTCTTAAGAAATTTGCTGTAAAAGACATAGAAGATATTGAACGTTTATTTTAATAGACGATTTTAACAGGTATGAATTTTTTTATACAATTATCAACTATAAATTAATCGAGTTGGACGTTATTAAATATTTTATTAAAGTTAATTTTGTCAAAGAAGGTTTTATTATATTCCATATTTGTTTTAAATAATGTGTTACATACCTTTCCATTTTTTTCAGATTTATATTTAATGTGTGTCAGTAAGCATAATACTTTTAATTGAATTTCTTGTCTAATATTGTCAAGGAATTTTGTATTGCGACTAAGACTTATGAATATTTTTTAGTCTTGTTTATTCAATCTTTTCGTCTGTTTTTAAATATCAATTATTTGTAAATCTTGATTGTTGTTAGTAATGTATTGCATAAAATTATAAGCTTTATATTGATTTTTGTTTTTGATTTTCTTTTTGTTCCCTCTGTTTTTACTTTTTTAAAATAATTATTTTACAACAAGTACATGAATCATTACATGCAGACCCTTTGTTAATAATACCGATTTCTTTAATTGTATATTGTTTGCTCCCGCCTTTATATTTTACGGGTGAGGGACGCATCAACTTGAGACCTACCGAGCGGCCCACGAAGAACAAAGTATTACCTAAACTAGAAAAATTCACGAAGAAAAAAAAACGAAAAATTGCATTTGTTTTCGTCGCAATCTTAAGCAGGCAAAGTTATGTGCCCTCCTCACCATGTTAGATCCTGGGTATAACATGTCAGGCGGCGGTCAGCACGCGGCATGCTGCGTCATGCGTCCTCCTCATCATGTTAGACCCTGGTTAAAACATGTCAGACGGTACTAGCACGCGGCAAGCCTCCATTGCGTTGCTCTTTGCACGCCGAGACGGTTGTGAAACCGCGGCGATTTTATTTTTTGTTTGTCTGCTCGTTTTTTTTGTTTCGTTTAGGTCCTACCCTTTTCTGTAGGAGCTGGTCGGGAAGCCTCAAGTCGATTTACATGCTTTTTAGTTATGTGGCCTCACGGACTAGGATAGATCTAAATTTTTTTATTAGTTAATTAGTAGTTTGACAAAGAGCAAACACCACGTAACAACATAGGGTCTTAATTATTATACATATATGTCTTATTTATTGATGTTTTATCTGTTTGTTTATCCATACATGCAACATGTTAACGGATAATGAGAAGGTACGTTAACCTGTTTTTGTATACTGATATGCTGCAGCCTTGTTTGTTGTGATTTTTCAATCCAAATTCTGATAAGCTGCTATCACGCCTGACTTTTTAAAGTGTGTTTCATTTTATTCTCTCTAAATGGGTAGTGAGGAAGGTATAGGCATCCTGGAGGAGGTATGCTAGTCAATTTGTAAAGCCGGTGAAAATTGTAAAGGCAACCTGAAAGAGGTAAGTCAGTCAGATGTATAACCAAGTTGGAAACTTCTTGTATATTGATTAAATAGGATCTATCTTAGGTTGGAGGAGCAACCGCTGAGCGTTAGCTTATATGTCATTAAATGTCGCATAATCACGTCCTCCGAAGCTAAATAGTAGCCTTCTTGACAAGTTATACCAGGTAAAGTTTTCGTGGTAACTAAAGCAAAGGATTGGAATCAATTTATTTCAAGCACTTTTTGATTGATGCGTTATACATTAGGTAACGTTTTATTATATATTCCTTATTTAGCGTCCCGAGTTTTCAAGCCTAACACCGACAAACAGAACCACGAAACAGAACAGAACCGTGTAATGAAGAGCCAGGAAAATGTGAACCGTCATGTTCTTATGGAATATATTCGAGTGCTTCATATACCTACTTGTGAAAGAATATCTTTGAAGGACCAAGTAAAACTTTTGACAGGATGACGTCTTAAGTATTTAATTAATTCTAATTTCATTTAACATTTTCATCTAAATTTTTTCATAGTATATTTTTATAAAATAATTTCATAAGGCTATAATACTCCACTTGATCCATATCTCCTTACTTGGCTTAATTCTTCAGGTCACAATGGTAAAGTGTGCAATTTTAGGGTGGATTATAAGTCTTTTTTGGAATTTTGATTTCAAAAAAAATTCTTTTTCGATTTCAGAAATTTTACATTGTTTCAAACTCTTGTGATTTAAGGTGAAGATAAGTTCCGCGTTTTGGTCTTACTTCACTACAGATGGAAAAAACAAAAGGATCAAAAGTTCGTGTTGTAAAAAATCAGGCTTTGGCTTTGTCTGATACTGAGGATCTTAGGTAATTTCTGGACAACATAGGACCTAAACTTAAAAAAAAATTCACAAAAAAAAACGAAAAAAATACACTTGTTTTCGCCGCTGATGTAAGGAGGCGAAGTCATGTGTCCTCCTCACCATGTTAGATCCTGGTTATAACATGTCAGGCGGCGGTCAACAGTCGGTGTGTGGCTTTACGCGCCCTCTTCACCATGTTAGATCCTGGTTATAACATGTCAGGCGGCGGTCAACACTCGGTGTGTGGCTTTACGCGCCCTCTTCACCATGTTAGATCCTGGTTATAACATGTCAGCCGGCGGTCAGCACATGGCACGCCTACATTCCGTCGCTCTTTGCCTGCCGAGACGGTTGTAAAACCGCGGCGGTTTTTTATTCATTTTTTGTTTGTTCGTTGTTTTTTGGTTTTGGGTTCCATCTTGTTCCCTAGAAGCCGCTCGGTAAATTTCAATTCATTTTTTACATACTTTTTAGTTATGTGGCTCCCTGACTAGGAGAGATCCTAGGTTTATACCTGATTTCGAGAATAAATTGTAGGCACCGCTCTATGTGTTGTTTCCATTCAGGGAACTAAGCACTCGCGAATTATGAGAGCACCTCTCTCGACGAACATGATTGGCGATCATGATCTGACAGAAGACATGGGACTCGTGAACTCTAACGCGAATTTTCCTCATCACCTTAAGCATTCCTGGGTACTCTAATGAACAACATGCAGAAGAAGAATGCTGAGGAGCTCAAAATGCGAAGGAGAGATGGAGTAATGGTCGAATGCTGCCGAATTTTTCTAATTTTAAATTTCTTGTTTGCTATTATAGATTCCAGTTTTCTAGATTTTTAGCTTTCGTGCATTAGTGCTGATATTTAGTTTATTTTTTTTAGTTTTTTCCAATTTCTATAACTCGCTTTTTGCTTTTCCTGTATTTTTCTTATCTCTTATGAAGCATGCATTGCACTGAGCTGTTAACTTCTACAGTTGATGCCTTGTCTCCATGTTTTATATTTACTCCCATTTATTTACATGGTTGCCTATGCAATAAACATTACATTACTCGAGGAAGAAATGGCGTGTCTCAAAGTCAGTTTTGCGTCTAGATCTGGTAGCCGCTCTCTCCAATTTAATAGCTCGTCCCTGACTTCTTCCTCTTTACGTCAATGGTTTAGATCTATTAGATCTTTAGTAAAAAGAAAGATTTGTAGTCATTTCTAGTGTGTGCGGAAGCCCTGATTCTATTCATTTAGAAGCGCAAACTTTGCTCTACCGGTGAGTAGCAAATTTTCTATGTAAAAGTAGGAAAACTTTAGAGTTTTATTGACTTTTTTGAAGATGGGCAAAAGGGCAATCCGAGGCATTTACTTGTATGAATTCAAGCTGGGCACTACAGCTAAGGAGGCGGACGAGAAGATCAACGCCGCATTCGGTCAAGGATGTTCCACAATTCGGACGGCGTATCGTTGGTATCAGAAGTTCCGGAATGGAGATGAGAGCTTGGAAGAACATGAAGGTCGTGGGAGGCATAGTGATGTTGATGAGGGCAAGCTGAGAGTGTGGTAGAGGAGGATCCACACAAAGGTACCAGGGAGATAGCGAAGGTTCTTGGCGTCAGTCACAACACAGCTGCCCGGCATCTGAAGGAGGTTGGAAAGACCAAAAAGCTGGAAAGATGGGTGCCTCACGAGCTGTCTGAGGAGCAAAGAAACCGACGATATGAGATCTCGTCCGCACTGCTTCTACGGAACGAAACGGACCCATTCCTTGATCGCATCGTAACCTGTGACGAGAAATGGATAATGTACGACAACAGGCGACGATCGGCACAGTGGGTGGACAGCGATGAGAGCCCCAAGGTTTTTGCGAAGCCGGAATTGCACCAAAAGAAAGTAATGGTGACAGTATGGTGGTGTTCGCTGGGAATTATTCACTACAGCTGCTTCCTCCCTCCCGGCGAATCTATCACGGCAGAGAAGTACTGCATTGAAATTGAAGAAATGATGAAATAGTTGAAGGATCGGCCTTGGCAAACCGAAGGCGAGTTCTCCTTCTGCACGACAATGCTCGCCCCCATGTAGCACGAATGACGTTGCAGAAATTGAATGAGCTGAGCATTGAAACTCTACCACATCCTCCGTTTTCTCCCGACCTCTCCCCAACAGACTACCATTTCTTCAAGCATCTTGGCGACTTCTTGGTAGGGAAAATATTCAAATACCAACAGGATGCCGAAAGTGCTTTCGAAGATTTCGTCAATTCCAGAACTTCTGATTTTTACGCTACTGAGATAAAAAAGCTTGTGTCACGTTGGCAAAGATGTGTAGAATCAGAAGGTTTTTATTTCGATTAATAAACTTGCCTACAAGCCGAGATATTAACTGTTTAAATTTACAGTGGTTCTGTGCCATTTATTTTGTTACAACCTAATAGTTCGATGGTCGATGTCACTCTTGATCCTTTCTGCCGGAAAAAATTATTTTACTACCTCGAAATTGAGTGTATGCCTTTAACTTGATAGCGTGTGGGTAGACCACATCGTGATGTTCATCGCTTCTTCATTGCTGACTCATGAAGGTTCTGAAATGAAGTCTAATCTCTGTACTTTACAACAACCGACTAACTGGACGCCGATTTGGAATGGACAAGAGTTTTCCACCTGCAGAAACCAAAATACTATCGAGTACCTTTATGTCAAGGTTTTGCTACGTATGTGAATATATCTCTTACTCCAAGGGCTATAAATCTTTTCGCGAAAAGCTGTAAAGCTTTTTTCATCTATTAAGGAGCTTCTGAAAGCATGTATACGTAGCATGTATAGCATGTACGCTGCCGAACCTCTTCCACAATGCATAAACAAGAATAGATTTACTTTTTTCAACATGAGCTTTAACAGGTTTGTCATACGTGCGCTTTTCTTTAATCAAACGAAGGACCTAGTCGTGAGTCATAATAAGCAATTTCTTACGAAAGCACGACATTCCGATTGATTCAGTTTCGAATTACACGACATGCTCGAAAAATCATTACTATTCTTGGTATTATTAAGGAATTAACAGAGAGCCATTCTTGCAGCTGAATTTATCTTCAAATAGTTGTTTTCGCAAGGGACCACTTGCGGTTAAAACATGTCAGACGGTAGTAGCACGCGGCAAGAACAAGTTCCAAATAGTGCTGCTGAAAGACCGCACCATAGCAGTAGGACGCCATAAAGATGAATGCAGTGTAATCAATTCACGTCGATAAATACATAGCTATAGACAAATATATAAGGTGTTGCCAATAATTTTTTCCACTGACTTTTGCACTACGAGGCTGCACCTCCTAAACTAAAGAACCAGTGGAATGGCCCGTTCAACCAGCGTCCGGATTCATCAACGCCTTACCGGCCGTGAAATCGCCACGTACCGCGATTCATCAACATGCGGCGTTGTAGATTTTCTGTGAAAATCGTTGTAACACTATCCCGGATAGGGTGCAGGGCGCGATGAAATACTGATAGCGGTAATTTCTGAACCAGTGGGTACGAGTTGAGCTCGTTGCCAAGAGTAGTCGGACGCATGCACATGTGTCCGACTGTCAGCATTGTCCCTCTTTGATGAGGCTCCTTTTTTCTCCTGTAGACTGGTCTTGAGGTGGAATGTCAATGGGGGTCCACCTTATGACATTGTACATTATGTTGCATGTGTTTCCATATCATTATTACTTATATTTTGATATTTTGCTACTTTTTAACACGGATCAACTCAAGCAGCATATCTACTCAAAACTAGGGACTGCAAAGATAGTGGCGATTTGGAAGGCTATTTATTTGGCAGGACTAGGTCAGTCCTGCTAGGTTCGACCCTCGATGAATCTCGGCATTGATCGTTGTCCAATTGTTTATCGTGGTGTTGAACTCGAGACCGAGATAGTACATTACCGTCGGTAAACGTTCGCCAAAACGCGGCCGGCGGCGGATTAATCCGCCGCCGGCCGCGTTTTGGCGAACGTTTACCGACGGTACTGTATGCGCTTTATTGACGACTAACGTTTCGGCGATTTCGCCTTCTTCAGAGTCTGAAAAAGTTCAGACATATGTAGAAGCTAGTAGGTCAAACATCGCCACAGACCTTGCGAAAATTCAAAGACCCGCCGAATAGCAACCCTTCCAGCAGAGAGAGGCAACAACAGCCCAACGTTTAAGACACCCGAGGAGACCCCACAAGGTGAAATATCTAGAAGGCGAGACTGATGTAAGGGGTGAGCTCGCGGGTTATATAGACGCATTCCCCCGCCGACTCAACCTAGGGCTCTTGGGCTGTATCCAGAATCCCTCCAGGGTTTTGCGTGCGGCGATATGGGTCTCCCGTGTTAGAATTTTGGATGCAACCCCGAATTCGACGCTCAGTACTGTTGGAGACAGATGTTTTCTACATTATGAGCTGCAACCTTACCTTACGCGACGGATCATTTATTTATTTGTTAATACCGATTATCGTTATATTGAATGTCGCTATCGCGAAAATGCTAGTCAATTTTTGTATGTGGTCGATTAATAGGGAAAAGATGTTGTTGTCGAGAGGCACTTGCACGGTGCCTGGTTTATCAAATATCTCCGCCGCCGAGCCGTGCCTGCGCCTCGTATAAAAATCGCGTCACGCACTTTGTAGACTTTTTCTCGCCTTATTGTTCTTCTTATTTTGACGCATACTTTATGCTCCTCGATTTCACCGCCCAGTTTCAATTTATTTTTTAGTAAAAACTCGGTTTAATTACCCAAGTTTGGGGTGTCGCCTAACGCTTTTGTGGTCGTGACGCTGTGTGGCTATTTGGAATAAACTTGATGAAACTCATTTCTTGGATCTAAACCGCGTGGCATTAGAGGATCTGCCGAGAATATCTATTTAATCGCTGTGTGAGTACTGTGGTGGCCTTTGTGTGGTGTAGTTACGACCTTTGCGCAACAGCCGTCTGCTCGCCGGCGTGACTTTTTTCACCGCGACCTTGTGAATCAAGAAGTGCCGACGAGCTTCTATCAAGGAGCCGGCTAGGGTAATTTTTAACTGGTAGCGAGTTACCGACTCTTTCGTTGATGAATCCGGGCCAAATGGTTGTGACCGCCAATGATCTGGCATGAGCCCTGTTTTGAAGTGCTCCAAAAAAGAACCGGACCGCACAAAACAGCCTTTGAGGAATTCACTTTGCATTCAAAGTGAGTATATCAGGATGGAGAGAATGTCCTTGGGTGTTCAACATTTTTTCCTCACTTTTTGTTCAGCACACAATGGAATTCAGTCAACAATATGTTCGCCGTCGTTAGTCGCTAGTGTACAACGTAATAAGGAGTTCAGGTATCCCTTTCTCCTAGAACTGGTGAGAGTGGAAGCCAAAGAATTCACTGACCGCCCTTTCAACGCCTTAGGTTTTGGTGGTTTTTTCTTCACTAGGAATCCTGAGAGAGTAAAATAAGTGACAAGTGAGCGGCAACATTAGGGAGTAGGGTGGGTCAGGAACCGTGTCCTAGCCCAACTTCTGCCTAGCAACATATCGCCTAGCATGCCCAAAAGGAGGTGAATAGAAGCACATTTCGGCAGTTCTCGAGGGAACTGCGCTCGCCAGTTTCTGAAGTTGAGTAGCGTAAATGCTGCCAGTGACTGTTTCCTTGCAACTCGCAGTACAACATTCCTCGCGAATTCCAATAGCAACAAAAGTGGCACTTCCTGGGGTGAAGTCTAGGGTCTCGAGGAAAATCCTGCCAATTTGGCTTGCATCTGCTAGTTTTTCCTCTCCTCGAGAAAGCTACACGAACTATGCGTGTTGGAATGGTAGTGGACCCAACTCTCATCTCCATCAGGTCTTCCAGAAAGCAGTTACTGTATACCAATTACCTTGTTCAGGGTATCTCATCGGAGACTCAGTCACCTGGGCTGATCTCTACTTGGCCGAGTTTGCCGAGATCGAGAAGAAGGTTCCATTTCTCTACGATGACTTTCCAGAGGTAATTGTTTGCCCTATTTTTAATTTTCCCTAAAAAATCACAGATTTAGTTTGCTTCAAGAAAACTGAAAAAAAATTCTCTGTCTCTACGAGCAAGATTATGACTAATTGTGAGCCTTCAGGTGAAAGCACATTCCGAGAGGGTTCGCTCGATTCCAGCCCTGAAAAAGTGGCTGGCGACTCGTCCACAGACCGATTTCTAAGTACTGTTCCTAATAAATATAATAAGTCGTGCTGTTGTTTTCTAGAAGATAAAATAATAGGAAGCGCAATCAACATTCTTTGGCATCCTCCCGGCACTCTATTCTAAGGACATAGTGGAGGCCATCTGAAGGCGTGTTTGGCACTTACAGTGAACTGTGGTGATCAACCGATGACAAATCAGTGTATCTATTCACCGACTCCTAAGGAATGGAAGAATTGGTTCGTCCGGAAGGAACCTTAACCAGCAACTTCGAACCGGTGGTCGGTTTCATCAACGACTTGCATAACTTTAACAGAGAATTCACAGCGGAAAACTCAGATAACGCGGCTTATCGCCCACCATATCGCTTGATAAGCCGCGCTATCAGGGATTTTGGTTGTAATTCTCTCCGTTAAATTACTGTAATTCGTTGATGAATCCTGCCCCAGGATGTACGCGACAGCGGGAGTCTCTTCTGATCGCTCTACCCTTTGTTGAATCCTATTGTCAGTTGCCAGTAGATTGCTGGCAGTCAGACCTCTTCAACACGACTTTGATGTGGTCTAACTGGGGTGAAGCTGTGTCGCCACAAGTCGAGCAAGAGTCCGTTCTCGCTCTTATCCATCTTCTTGTTGCACGATGACGAGTACATTAAAATGTTCAACAGTCCACGCTTTGTGAAAATGTCCTCACTAGTATCCTCTGGGATGAGTAGGTATATTTCATTCGTGGGATCAGTTTGTCACGGGCGATAGTTGATAGATGGGCCTTTTTTTGCACAGGTTTGGTTGTTTACTGGCCATGACATCAGACAGAGCCTACTTCGTCTCACATATAACATATCGCTTAAGCTTAAAAAAGGCTAGTTAGTTTCAATTAAATACGAAAAGCTGGCTTTCATAGGCATAGGAAGATGTCTACTGAGGTCTCATATCTTTGCTGTTATGAGGTGTTACCTCTTCATTCTCTTATTTAATATGCGCAAAGGTTATCTAAAACGACATTCTTATTTACCCAAAGCGATCAGATCAAGTGATGTAGGCCTTTCCTTCAACTTGCTCCTTTTTGTGATTGTACTATGTTGTTGCAGAAGTTCTCGCCATTTTCAAGACGCCACATTTTTTTAGTTTTACAATAAATCGGAACACGTCAAGAAACCATGTGATCGCCATTTTTTCTGGCTTTTGTTCGAAAAAGCGAGTCAGCCAGTGTTCCATGCTACCTTCGTCATCGAACGTTTTTCCTTGCATGGCACTGGAGGGAGACAGGAGAAGGTGGTGGTCTATTGGACCAATACCTGGGCTGTACGGTGGATGAGGCAGCAGTTCCCATCCAAGGTCGAGAAGCTTTTGCTCTTGACGAGTCATCCTTGCAATGTGTGGTCGAGCATTGTCGTGCAAGAGTCGTATTGTGCCATGATTCGGACGCTTTTCTGCGATCTTGGCGGCCAGTCTATCCAGCTGCTGACAAGCAAGTCCGCTGTTAGAGGTTCGTTAGGGGCCAGCAGCTCGCAGTAGATGACATCTTTGTAATCAAACCAAACTGTTGCGATCGGTGGCCCCACAGGCTGAGGTGTTCCTCGATTGCCTTGGTGGCTCCGTGTCGCTCCAAGGGCACCGGAGGGTCCCAGATCTTACCTAACCCCACGGGACTCCCCACGTATTGCCACAGTCGTACGTATTGCCCAAACGTATTGATCACTCTCCAGCTGTCGCGACTGGCCTCCTCTCCTGACCTCGAGCCACCCGGCTCCTCAGTTCCCACTCCGCTGCAGGGGATAACCCGGACCCAAGGGAACCCACAAGATCACGGCAATGCACATACACACAATACCCTATATGAAGGGACTCACCCGGTTTCTCCACACGGCACACCGTATCGTCCGTAAGGTTTATTGCCTTCGCAGCCAGTAGACATCGAACAGTATGACGAAAGGAATAACGAATAGTCAGGCGTCCTCCATGGCCGTCGTAGTGAATTCTCCTGGAGCCGCGGGGGTGAGCGTGAGGCTCACCAGACCCCGCGGCCCTCTCCTGGCGCCTCCGTCCGCAGTGTCAGCAGCAGAAATTGCAGGGACGAGGCCCCGCGGTAGCCATCCGGAATAGGAGCAGGCGAGAGGTCGGCAGACCTCGTCGCGGGAGCGCAGGGACGTCGAATGGCCGCGCGCCGGACGAGAGGAGGCGGCGCGCGCCGATCGATGGTGCTACGTCACCAATTTTCCCATGCGCCCAGGCCGATCGAGGGTGCCTCATCGGCAAGCTACCGTGGGAAACAGCGCGCCCAGGCCGGACACGGACCGAGGAGCGATCGCGGTCGCGACACAAACAGTGAGCATGATCTTGGACGGTGAGGACCCTCCTTTGGCTGTGGCTTAGGCTGCTCACCCTTGTCAATCCAGTGTCTGCTCCTCTTGATGTTGACGACGAGGCACCACTTCTCATCTCCTGTGATGATGGGCTTCAGCCAACTGTCTGTGCGCTTGTGCGAGAGCAATTGAGTGGCTACCTCAGCACGTCGCTGGCGGTCGCGTTCGGTGAGGTCATGGGGAGCCCACTGTGCCAACTTGTGCACCTTACCCAGTTGATGTAGGTGCCTGGCATAGTGATCGCCCAAGTCCTGCACAAGTTCACGACTACTCTCCCGTCGGTCCGATTCCACCAGCTGTCGCGATCAGTCGTTGTTGATATCGGATTCACGTTCTGACCCGAACGAATCTTAAAGGCTAAACTCACCTTTGCAAGAGCGTGCGAACCATTCCCGTGCAGTGCGATCGGACACTGTGCCCTCCCCAAATGCACCATTGATGCGACAACAGGAAGCGGTTGCTGACTCACCAAATTTGAAGTCAAGCAGTAAGAGATCTCGGATTTACTCCTTTGAAAGCTCCATTTTTCTAGAAGAAGTTAAGCGAGAGTGAACAGCTAGCAAGTGGCATCTTAACAATGTTCTCGTTCTCAGAAAGCAGGATGCTGAGCATCTTTTGGACAAGGTCCTCTTTCGTTTGGAATTTTTCAATATCCATTCCAAAACCATCCCATTCCTTAAGCACTTTGCACTAGAGTGGTACTTACATTCGTTTGCACTTTAAAGGACTAACTAGACCTCTAGTAATCACCTGTGTCACTTTTCATGGGCGCGATGTAGCATAGTAGGAGGACGCTGGCTCTACAGGTTTCTTGTTCGAATTCTAACCTCGGCCAACCGAGTGTTCCATCCCTCAGAAGTCGGTTAATTGTTACCGTACTGTCTGGGAGGGATATGAAATTGAATTCCATCGGCTTGCCAATTGATCCGTAAGCTAAATGCTCATCCAAATTGCCTCCACGACATCCCATAGAAGTAGAATTCTCGAAGCACATCCCAAAAACGGCTGATTAACGCCGTCCTCTATACTTTATCCCTTGGCACCCGCCATCCCGTTGATCATCGACTTGCTCAAGCGGGCGCCACCAGCGTTTCCATTCGTCCCCTTGCGCGTGCCCAGTGCTCCAATGGATCCAACTCGCTCGAGGGACACGAAGAGCGTCACATCGGTCGTTCAGGGCTTTCACGAAGAAGTCCGACCAACACGTTGGTCGGCGTCCCGGTGTTCTCTTGACATCCCGCGGAATCCAGCCGGTAACGGCTCTCGTCCAAAAGGCGGCTGCGAAACTCATTAGGTAACTGGACCACCTAGTTTTCGACAACAGCATCTCTGGTGCTTGAACGTCGACGAAGCTCGGCACTTTCCGTCGCATAAGTGAATCATAACACCTCACTGAGCATCAGCAAGGCGGAGCGAATGCTGACCGACTTCGATCGTGTATGTGGGAACGTTGGACTGCAGCTGATTCTTACGAAGACGATGTTCATGGGGAACGGAGAAGATTCTGATGCCCCATTCTCGCTCAACGGAACGAACATCTCCCAATGCTCCAGCTATGTGTATCTGGGTCGCGAAGTCAACATGGCCAACGACCTAGCGCCATAGCTGGAAGAAACGAGCGCCTTGGGGAGCTTTCATGAGCGTCGAAGAAGTCGTGAAGAAAACGAAGAACGTCCGACTCCGTGCCAACCCCTGATGATGCAAGCCAGGAAGATCAAGTACGACGTCATCGGACTGACCGAGACGAGAAGACACCACCCCCTACACGCCGCCTACGACTCCGGAGAAGAACTGTTCCTCGGAACATGCGACAGCAGGGGAGTAGGCGGCGTTGGTGTCCTCGTCAACACGCACTTGGCCATGAACATCGATTCGTACGAGTCTCTGACAAGCCGAATCGGGCGTCTGCGACTGAAGCGATGTGGCTCCGTGCCAGCCTTGACTGTGTTCGTCGCGTATGCCCCAACTCCGACTACGACGACGAAGAGGTCGAAGCCTTCTACGTGGAGCTGGAGAAGTTCTATAAGGAAGATAACACCTTCTACAAGGTGATCGTCGGCGACTTCAACGCCAAGATCTGCCACGAAGGTCGCTGGAAGAACTTCACATCGGAACCCACGGTTTGGAGTGGAACGAGCAAGGTGAAAGGCTGTCTGAATTTATCATGTCGACCAAGACCATCCATGGAAACTCGCAGTTCCAGAAGCCTCCCTCCCTACGATGGACCTGGGAATCCCCCGGTGGCCAGTTCCACAACGAGATCGACCACATCATCTTCAATCGCAAGTATTGCCTGACCGATGTCTCCGTTGTCCCCAAGTTCTACACGGGACCGGACCACCGCCTCCTTCGCGCCAGGTTCCGCTTTTCGCGTCAAGGAGAGAAGGCCGCGAAGTTCAAGAAGAGGAGTCCCAGAACGACCATCAACTGGGATCTCTACACCTCTCTTGTCGGCCTTTGGGAAGATGCCGTCATGGACAACGTCGACGAGGAATACGATCGCTTCGTGCACCATCTCCACGATAGTGCTAAGGGAGCCGAGAGCTTGAAGACCACCAAGAGACGCCTGTCTCCGGAAACTCTCGAGCTGATACGTCAGCGTGGAGCAGCACGAGCGTCAGGCAACTATCAACTGACGTCCGAGCTTGCAAAGCTATGCAGAGCGGCGATAAAGGAAGATCTGAAGGAGAGAAGGGCGGAAGTGTTGGCTGAAGCAGCAGAGGCAGGGCTGAGCATCCGCAATGCCCGCCGGAACTTCGCCAACTTCAAGACTAAGATGACCGCTCTCCGACGTCCTGACGGAACCGTCACCTCTTCCAGAAGGACCATGGAGAAGGTCATCCACGACTTCTACTCCGATCTCTTCGATAGCCACGTCCACCTGCCCCTACGCCATCTTCCGCAGGATGGATACGTCATCCCCTCTGTTCTCCCTTCCGAGATCCGACACGCCATCTCGTCGGTGAAGAAACGTACAGCACCCGGTCCTGACAGGATCAGAGCTGAACACCTGAAGAACCTCCCGCCAGCGCTCATCAACACCTTGGCGCGGCTCTTCACACGCTACCTGTCCAAATGCAAGGTTCCATCTCAGTGGAAGACCAGCAAGACCGTGTTGCTGTACAAGAAGGGCGACGTGCACGACATTGGCAACTATCGCCCGATCTGCCTGTTGTCCGTAGTCTACAAGCTGTTCACTCGAGTCATCCTGAATAGGATTAGTAGAACGCTGGACGAAGGACAGCCATGCGAACAAGCAGGATTTCCGAGAGGATTCAGCGCGATCGACCACATACACACCATTACGAAGCTCATCGAAGTGTCGCGAGAGTACAAGCTGCCGCTGTGCCTTACGTTCATCGACCTGAAGAAGGCATTCGACTCCGTCGAGACTGAAGCGGTCATGGAAGCCCTGCTCACCCAGGGCGTTCCTACTCAGTACATCAGAGTCCTTCGAGAGCTGTACAGTGGATTCACGACCAAGATCTCACCATTCTACAACGACGTCGTCATTGACGTGAAGAGAGGGGTTCGACAAGGGGATACCATATCCCCGGAGCTCTTCAACGCCACCCTCGAAAACGTCATGCGCTAACTAGAATGGGATGACATGGGAGTGAAGGTCGACGGCCGGCAACTGCACCATCTTCGCTTCGCTGACGACATCGTGCTCATAACACCGAGCATCAGTCAGGCGGAACGAATGCTGGCCGACTTCGATCGTGTATGTGGAAGCGTTGGACTGCAGCTGAATCTTACGAAGACGATGTTCATGAAGAACGGATGGGTTTCTGATGCCCCATTCTCGCTCAACGGAACGAACATCTCCGAATGCTCCAGCTATGTGTATCTGGGTCGCGAAGTCAACATGGCCAACGACCTAGCACCAGAGCTGAGCAGGAGGAAACGAGCGGCTTGGGGAGCTTTCAAGAGCGTCGAAGAAGTCGTGAAGAAAACGAAGAACGTCCGACTCCGTGCCCACCTATTCGACTCCACTGTTCTTCCTGCCCTAACATACGCCTCAGAGACCTGGGCTATACGAAAGCAGGATGAACACGCGATCAGCGTCGCGCAGCGTGGAATCGAGAGGACGATGCTCGGAGTGACACGACTCACGCAAGTGAGAGAAGGCCTCCGGAGTTCCGAGCTTCGCCGACGTTCGAAGATCAGAGACGCTGTCGCATGGGCCAAGTCGTCGAAAATTAGGTGGGCCGGCCACGTAATGCGATTCGCAGACACCCGCTGGACGAGAGCCGTCACAGACTGGATTCCGCGGGATGTCAAAAGAACACCAGGACGCCCACCAACGCGTTGGTCGGACTTCCTCGTGAAAGCCCTGAACGACCGATATGACGCTCTTCGTGTCCCTCGAGCGAGGAGGATCCATTGGACCACTCTGGCACGCGACAGGGACGAATGGAGACGCTGCTGGCGCCCGCTCGAGCAAGTCGATGATCAACGGGACGACAAGTGATACAGGTGATACAGGTTCCGAGCTTCACCGACGTTCGAAGATCAGAGGCGCTGTCGCGTGGGCCAAGTTGTCGAAAATTAGGTGGGCCGGCCATGTAATGCGCTTCGCGGACACCCGGTGGACGAGAGCCGTCACCCACCGACTGGATTCCGCGGGATGTGAAGGGAACACCAGGGGCCGGATTCATCAACGACTTACGTAACTTTAACGGAGAATTATAAGCTTATCAAGCGATACGGTGAGCAATAAGCCGCATTATCTGGGCTTTTAACGCGGCTTATCGCTCACCATATCGCTTGATAAGCTTGCAATTCTCCGTTAAAGTTACGTAAGTCGTTGATGAATCCGGCCCCAGGACGCCCACAAACGCGTTGGTTGGACTTCTTCGCGAAAGCCCTGAACGACCGATATGACGCTCTTCGTGACCCTCGAGCAAGGAGGATCCATTGGAGCATTCTGGCACGCGATAGGGACGAATAGAGACGCTGCTCGCGCCCGCTCCAGCAGGTCGATGATCAGCTGGACGACAGGTGATACAGCTGACAAGTGAATCGTGTAACTCCGAGCATCTGTCCCTCGATTCCCCGTTGATCCATTATGTATCCTGCCTTCATATAGCCCAGCTCGCTGAGGCGCACGTCAGCGCAGGAAGAACAGTAGAGTCGAATAGATGGACACCGATTCAGGCATCCTTCTTCTCCTTTACGACTTTATCGCCGCCCTAAAACTCTCCTTTTCCCTGTTGGACAATTTTGGTCATTGGCCGTGACCAAAGTGACCCCTCGTCCGTCGTGTTCAGCGAGAATGGTCATTGGAAGCACGCCCAGTAGCCATGAACATCGTCTCAATAGGACTGAGCTGTAATTCACGTAGTTAAGCGTAGAACTCAACCATGCCAGACTCGTAAAAACTCCTTGTAATGCAGTCTATAAAACCAAGTTTTTCCATCAACTTTATTCACATTTTTAGTTAAAAAATCAAGAACACCGTTTTCATGCAGGTAAATCTCCAAATATTCTCATACACAATATGAAAATCGGTTAATGCAATAAACCACATCAACAACCGACGTATGTAACATGCAATGCATACTGTGTAGTATTATAAACTCAATATTATTCAGCATAGCAATTGCATGCATGAATTTCATTCATGCACCAAGGTAATAACCTAAATACAACACCGATATATACAATAATACTTCAGAGAAGACACAATAGGAGGGAGAAATAACACTTAATGTTTACAAGGCATTAAAATACATTACAATGCACTTAAATTGGCTTATGTAAAGTGGAATAGTACACCATTAGGACAATACTAATAAGAGCATCGAACAAGAAGAAGCATGCAAGATTATAGATTCTTATGGTGATATGTATAGTTATGCAAATTTCGTAGAAAATTTATGGTTAGTAAATTTAAGGTAGCTACCTCCGTGCTATTTTCAAGCGCCAATGATTACTATCTAAATCCCTCTGACGGATACTCTTCAGGGTTCCAACAAATCGGATACCCTAACCCGTATTTGGCGAGCGAACGAATCGGACTAGTTCAGAAACCATAAGCCGTTGGATCCCACATCTGATTGAGCAGGGTAGCGTTACGTTCGCAGACCGAGTAGAACTCCATGCCGCAGAAGTAGAACTGCGCGTAGCTGCTGTCCGAGTTGTAGTGAGCCACGCACTTCGACGCCGTGTTCCAGTCATGGTCCGGAGAAGTTCTGAGCCATTTTCTGCAAAAACCAATGCGTAAACCACTATCTGAACAGTCGTCGTATGAACGCGAAAACAACGGCCATTCTTCAATGCCAGTACGACAGACGACGATGCAAACCATTCTCAGAAGTTGGTTTTCTGTGCAGCAGAGGACGACGGTCACCGAATTGTACAGAAACGCTATCATGTCTACTAAAACACTCAAGAACCCACATCTGACTTGCGTCGATGCCACCCGGATACTTCCACTTCGGCCGATTATCGTCGACACCTTGGTAGAGACCGGTCCAAGCCCAAGAATTCTTCGGTGTGCGGCTCATCACCTCGTTCTGAAAAAGCTCCGCTCGTTGATGATCTAGTAATTCTCCCAATATCTAGGTAACCCACATATTCTTGCAGCGAATTCGCCACGAACGTCGTTGCTCCTCTCTGAAGGCACATCACTTCGGCCCGGTCGAAGTGCATCTTCCACTTCTCGTAGTAGTAACACGACTCTCCAATCCGTACCCATCGATATGGACAACCATCGTTCTGCAAGAAATTCCATAGAATCGCTCCAGAGCAATCCCTTGAACTGCTAGCAACATACCTTCGACGCCGATGCCTTGTTCGTCGTTGAAAGCGACAGTGCAAGGAAGAGAACGTACGCCACCAAATCAGGCCTAGAATCGAGGAGCTTTAGAGCGCTGCTACATTAGGAAGAGCACCGATAAGAAACTCACTTCAGGATCATGGCTGATAGTGCAGGCGAGACATTGTGGGCCCCTTTTATAGGCCACCAGGATGGCCTGTTGGCCGTCCCAGAGGCACAGCGTGACCTCGCCTTGCGGGGTCAGCTGCCGAAGGCGCTGGCTGTTTCCCGCACTCAACGGCTCCGATCAAACTGGGGACATTCTGACCTCGTCACCACGTAGACAGGTCGATTAAGAGCAAACTAACGGTCATGACCATTGAAGAGAACTGGTGCAGGTGCCGGAAGGCATTCCTCAAGGGGCCACTCGACTCAGCTGACAATGTGACTAAATTGTGGCTAAAATTGTACTGGTCTTGATTAGAAATGGTGATGAAAAAATAATGAGCTAAGTTCAGTGAAAATCGGATCTATCCCAGTGGAGGGAGGCATTCCACTCTGATTCTTGGACAGCCGCGGCAAAACTGAAAGCGAACTAGTTCACAAAAACGAATGAAATGACCGAATGAATTGACCGAATGACCGTAAATTGACCAATGAGAGAACCTTTCTTTGCAATTTCCTGGTCGTGAGATACCATACGATTTACATTTGTTTCGCTTTTTTTAGAGATGCTCTCCACCCCCCTCCCACTCCCACTAGGATAGATCCTAAAAATCTTTTTGGATTTGGTTTTACCTATTTGTTGGTCCATTCTGAGCAAAACTTTTCATCATATAAAATAAAATTATAATAAAAAATTATGTGTGGCTCCAGTTCAAAGTGTTTCGTGCCAGCAGTTCACTGCTAATTTTTTAAGCCAATTTCTTCCTAACGTTGCACTAAAATCTAAATTTCATTCTGTTCCATTGTTTTCGAGATTCAAGCCATAGCACTCCAGGGGCCGGATTCATCAACATTTAAACCACAGGTATGCGGGGTATAAGGGGTAGAGATAACGTAAGAGAGACGCAGGCTTCATCGCGGGTATCTTTACTCCTATACCCTAGGGTTAGTCGTTGATGAATCCGGCACCAAGACACGAAAAGTGGGGCTTATTGGACTCACTCGAAATGAGTTTGAAATTTTAAATTTTTCCAGGACATCTTCTGTGGTTAGAAAGTTTCCAAACTGCAGGCTCTTTATGTTAGATAACATAACATCGCTCAGCCTGGAAATATTGAAAAAAGTGCGTGGGTTTTAAAAAGTGAGTCCTCAAAAACGCCCAGTGTCCTCTTTTTGTGAAAGATAAGAAAATCACCCAAAGAAGCAGCAGCAGACGGCACTGCTGTTCAAGTTCTCCTGCTCCATAACCTTCTCTGACTCTAGCAGGAACAAAAGTGCGACTGAAAATCTGTAGTTTTTCCTAAGCAACTCCTTCTATATATTTTTTGAATCCAAGATTGAAACCTTTCCTCGTTCTCAGTTAATCGAACCCGAACTCCTCCTTAAAGCCTAGTTACTCAACCTTATTTACTGGGCTTTCCGTGCACAGGATTGAATTGCAGCATAATATATTTATGTATAGCTGTATAGACACCTTTAGCTCACTTTTGTCAGACAAGTTATTTCGGCTCAAAGTCGGACAGCTACCATCAGAAATGGAACAATAATTGCAAACATTCGTTAAACGTTGCATTATTTCAGGAAGAATCAGGCAGACATAGCGTTTTCTTATTCGTTTGCACAGAATTTGGTAGTAAAATCAACACTCTAACTATCGCCTTTTTTTTGTGGCATTCTGTTTATCTCTAACCCCTTTCCAGACGAGTTTTCTTACTCGCTTCCGAAGGAGTTTGTTGCTCGACTGAACGAAGTAGCATGAATCAGCCCTTTTGTTTTGACTATTTGTTTATTATTTAGTACTGCTGTTCCGAAGCGAAAATTCTGACGCGTCGTATTCATTGAGTAGGAGGACTCAACGGATTGCTCTGGCACGATACATGGTGGAAAGGAGGCGTTTCGCGACCGCATGAGTAATTCAACGATGAGAGGAAAGACAGACGTCGCTACTGCTCCTTCTCAGCGATGAGTTACGGGAGGAGGTCTACGATAGATTCGTTTTGAGTGGTATCACATGTATTACCCGTGGTTCCGTTGATCATCGACTTGCTCGAGCGGGCGCCAGCAGCGCCTCCATTCGTCGGGGTCGAATAGGTGAACACGGAGTCGGACGTTCTTCGCCTTCCTCGCCACTTCTTCGACGCTCTTGAAAGCTTCCCAAGCCGCTCGTTTCCTCCTGCTCAGCTCTGGTGCTAGGTCGTTGGCCATGTCGACTTCGCGACCCAGATACACATAGCTGGAGCATTCGGAGATGTTCGTTCCGTTGAGCGAGAAAGGGGCATCAGAAACCCATCCGTTCTTCATGAACATCGTCCAGATTCGTTTTGAGTGATAATCAAGCGAACCTTTCATTTTTTTAAAATAGAAATCACGCCATGGTTATACTGAATGCCAACGCTTGCAGCTTTGATGCCGATATAAAATTTTCATTAATTTTAATTACTCTTATTTAAAACCACTTGACATAATATTATGCTCCGCTATGCTTTCGTTTTTTTTTTGGAAAATATTTTTAAGCCCTTTGCACTGAGTGTTCTGAATAATCTGCAAGGACATTTCTCTCATTCTTTTGCATTTCATAGTGTTCTCCAAGATGGCTCACGATCTAGTTGGTGTTGCTTTTGCATTGTAAATAATTGATCACCACTATTATGTTTTTCCTTTGTATATTTGGTTTCTATGGCGCACTTTAGGTGCAGCAATAAATAAATAAATAAATAAATAAATGGAAAAAATAAAAAGAAATGAAAGGAAGTGCTCTTGTTCGTGTCCCTGAGGAACTTTCTAATGCCTTGGCTGCTTGTAACAATGTTGGTTCACATTAGTCGAAGACATTTGTACTACTTTCGTATTAGAGGTATGCTCACCGCGGCGAGACGTCTCCTGTTTGCGCACAAGCGGATTAGGTTTCAGACAGCACCAAGGCCACCCACGCAGGCGCTCCTTCCTACGGGAGTATCACTTGTATCACCCGTCGTCCCGTTGATCATCGACTTGCTCGAGCGCTCGCCAGCAGCGTCTCCATTCGTCCCTGTCGCGTGCCAGAGTGCTCCAATAGATCCTCCTCGCTACTCGAGGGGTACGAAGAGCGTCATATCGGTCGTTCAGGGCTTTCACGAAGAAGTCCGATCAACGGTTTGGTAGGTGTCCTGGTGTTCTCTTGACATCCCGTCGAATTCAGCCGGTGTCGGCTCTTGTGGAGCAGGTGCCTGACACTACGCGTCCGGTCCACCTAATTTTCTTGGCTTGGCCAATGCGACAGCGATCTTCGAACGCCGACGATGCTAGGAGCTGCGGGAATAGGTGAGTTTAAATGGTACATGTCGCGTAGGTGAGCAGCACTGGTAGGTGGGAGCGTGCCAGCCAGTAGTAACCAAACAGAGCGCAGGCCGAACACATTCCAGCCCATCAGGGTAGAACTGCAAATGCCCTCTCTGAATGGCATGCCCATCCGGTCTTATTGGTTGAGGCGTTCCCACCTACCAATGCTGCTCACCTACGCGACATATCCGGTTACAAATAAGAAGAACGCATCGTCGTCACAAAATTTTTTGAAAGATGTTTGAGACTCCATTGCTCACGGTACTGTATACATTTCAAATAAACTAAGACAGCTAATAACTTATACAGAATCTCTCAGAGTTATTTATTTGGGAAGTATAAAGACTTTGTAGACAGATTGTGTAACCTTATACGTAATCTTGTTAAATTAGATTGCGACAAAATGTTACCTATATAGTCATATTCTTACGCTTGCTTAAAAATAGGAGCATCGGTTATAAACGCTATAAGGTTAAGGTTCGCTTAAAGTTTTAAAAGTTTCGTAAAAGAAGATTTGAAATTTATTTGGTTTATTATATATGGCTTACACGTCAAACTGGACACCTTTCTAATCAAGTTGGACACTCTTCTAAGCAAGTTTGACATTTTGAAATCAAACTGAACCTCTTCCAAATTGAAACGAGCGTTTTCCATACTAAACTGAAGACTTCAACGTGTCAGACTAATTTTTGTTTGAGGCAAAATTAGTATAACTTTCTTTGAAATTTTTATTTCACAGGTGTGAATCTCCACGCTAATAGAAATTGTTGCAATACATCGAACAGAGATCGCTATGTCCTAGTTGAGGGCATGGCGCATTCTTTTTTGGCAGTAAAGAACGTTGCCGGAGAACTGGTCCGCTTGGCATGGTGCCGAGGCGGCGCGCGATTTTTCGTCGTGTCGTCTCTCCACGCCTCCGCGACGGTTGCGGGGCTACTCGCCCCCGCGACCGCAGTTGCGAGCGCGGCAGGAGAGATTCCAGACGAAAGAGTGCACGCGGGCGCGAATGTCTCCATACTTGGTCCACGTGTGAATCATGAGCTCACGGCCGCGATGAGGGAGTCTCCAAGCACGATGACGGCTTACGAAATCTACAGGGACTTGTACCGACCACATCACGCAAAGGCCGGTTGCATTGACACGCTTAGGAGGTCACATTGAAACATTTGCGAGCAACCATAGGAGGGGAAGATTTTTAAGGAGGAGTGAAGGTGCACGACTCAAATGCTCCAAGCAGATAACTTCTCGAGCTACACTCGAAAGCTGTCTAAGGATGGACGGAAGCTCTTTCTCCACCTCTTTGGGACCTTCGAGGTCTAACCAGACACCTGAATGTCCTCATAATATTCTTAATAGAGGTCTGCCAATGCTCCTAGGATTTTTCCTACCGTCTTTAAGACAGTGGAGTGGCATGAGTCGAAGAGTCGACACATACACAGTCAGTGTAGATAATCTAGGACAGCTGGCCGAAAAGCTAGAGAGCTTAAATGGAGTGAAGAATATTGGTAATATGTGCCTCTTTCCTCTCAATGAGCTTATGAACATCTCATCCCCACACTAAGGTTTTCCGTATAATGAAGGAGTGAGGCTCACCCTGTAGGACAGCACTATGCAGCGCTTGGGGCAAGGCGGAATAGCCATTGAGTACATGTTGACCCCCCCCCCCCCCCCTCTGGTCAATTTGCATCTATAGCCATGTGCCATATGTTTCCCATGATCCAGGCATATCCATAAACGCTTCGAAAGAACCCGCTGGATATCTGAAAACGCCCAGGACTCAATTTCTGGCGTTAAGCAGGCACTATTGTACTTTCGGGACTCCAGATGACGAGGAGAGGTCGAAAAATTTTTTTCGCCCAAACCTCGTCCAGGGGGGTTATTTGGGGTGCTGATCACGAATCTGACATCCGTTTTTGAAATTTCGGCCGATTACGGTAGGTTACGACGGTAGGTACCGGTGACAAAGGCTGTCGAGGTCATAATCACCGATTTCGCCCAAACTTCGCCTATGGGGATTATTTGGGATGCTGATCACGAATCTGACATCCGTTTTTCGTTTTACGCTGGAGTACGGTAGGTTACGGTGGGTACCGGTGAGTAAGGTAATGGTCACCGATTGCGCCCAAACTCCAGCGTAAAACGAATAACGGATGTCAGATTCGTGATCAGCATCCCAAATAATCCCCATAGGCGAAGTTTGGGCGAAATCGGTGATTATGACCTCGACAGCCTTTGTCACCGGTACCTACCGTCGTAACCTACCGTAATCGGCCGAAATTTCAAAAACGGATGTCAGATTCGTGATCAGCACCCCAAATAACCCCCCTGGACGAGGTTTGGGCGAAAAAATTTTTTCGACCTCTCTCTCCTCGTCCTCTGGAGTCCGTAAAGTACAATAGTGCCAAGGCAAATATGATAGACCAGCCCCTATCCCTGGTTAAGATGCTCGTAGCAGTGTCCGTATGGTAATACGGGATACTGTCGAAGCAGAATGCCTGGCGCATCGTTGGGATCATCACCGTGGTCCAAGTGCATATTTTGCAAATCCAAGGACTCATGGATTTCCGTTAAAAGGCTAGTCAGTGTTTCACCATTCCTGGGCACGTCTGGCACCAATTAGCTCACTCCGGAGATGGCTTACTGCCACTAAGTGAAGCGGATTTTCATGAACCCACGTGCAAAAGTGCACGGAGAGGTGGAGGCTCCGGCTGCGAGTGAGAGATTCGGTTGGCAGCGAGAGACGCCAGACGTCGTGCGAAACTCCGTTCGCGCGCCGACTGTGACGTCACGGGGGCGAGTAGCCCGGAGACCCTCCGCGACAGCGGAGGAGAGCACAGAAAAGGCCAGACTCTGCCCTGCGCCCACTCTGCTCATCTGACCCTCGCCGCTCGCGCGTGACGGAATTTTTCGGGGACCAGTTCACATGTAATCGCTATGAGTGTTAGTTGGGTGCACTCCTGTGATGACGACTTTTCTTCTACATTCTCCTTAATAGCATCGTATTACGGCCAGATTCTACACCTGGGGCCGTATGCTATTATGGCCCACTCGGGGACGGGGACGGCGCGAAAAATCGATGGCGCATGATGTGCATACCGGGGATGTGGGCGGAGACCGCCTCAAACCCGCTCGGGACGGTTGGGGAGAGAATAGCATACGGCCTCTGGGGTGGTGGACTACGCCAGGGAACACGTGCCATGTTCTACCGTAAGCTCTACGTTGAAGAATCCACGCCTGTGAGGGAGGGACTGCCCTCCCCACCTGCCCCCCCCCCCCCCAACCCACAGAGGGCCGAGAACTTTAAGGCCACCATGGAGGTGTTATAAAAAAGGTTCATTTAAAGAAAGTGGCCAAATGAACATTGCTAACACTTTGTTAACAGTCTTTCCATAATTTTTTCGTCTTTTCAATTACCAAATTTTAAAAATTTTGAACAATTTGTTCACTCATTGGATAGGTGAATTAAAAGTCCATAGAAAGTTAAACTAGAATTCTCCTTTAACAAACAATTATTCTCACCTTTTTGGAGAGTCTTTAGTTTAGTGTGGAAGGCTCCTCATTTTGGTTTCGAAGATGACCAGACCAGGTGGTTTCAAAATCGTTAGGCTTGTGTGTGTTGTCCAATTTGGTGTGAAAAATTGTGAAATGTGAATTGGACACCTTCACGTCAAATTGGACACTCTTCTAATCTAACCTAAGACTTTTCAAATCAAAGAGAACTCTTCCAAATCGAAATAAGCTTCTACTACATTAAACTACCACGGATCTCCCTCGATAGAGAGCCTTCGGGCTCTCTTGTTAAGAGGGATCTCGGGCCGCTTGTCGCAGGGCCACGTGGCGCGTCCCCGGGTGGTGGATAGGGGAATTAAACGCGAACCAAATGCGACCGTGTACTGCCCAGAGACGCAGGTGGGATGCAGGGGATGGACTCCTTGCTCCTGCTGTGTCGGGTCGATGCGTTCCTTGTGCGTGGGAGCGGCATGTTCGTGCACTGTGTGCGTGGATGTGTCCGTGACTGTGCGGATTGTAACTGTGTCGGCTCGGCCAAAAGCTTGCACTCGGTAGACTGGGAGTACATGTAAGGCGATTCGAGGCCGCCTTAAGTCTCGCCCCGTCCCTTCGGGCAGTCTGGCTGGCTGCCCGGAGTTCTTCGCCCGCACGACAGAGCCTGACTAGCTACCCGTGTTGTATTCCAGTCAAACACAGCAGCACTAAAGGGCCTCATTCCCCTGACCCCGAAAGAGCCCCCATTTCTGCAGCGATGGGAAGGACGAGTACGGAGAGGCTGCTAAAATCTCAGGGCCTAACCAGGCTGCGCAAACTGAGAAGGACTAGGATGACGATCTGTACTTACAACGCCCGCACGCTTGCGTCGGAAGCATCCGTCGAGGACCTGATGATGCAAGCCAGGAAGATCAAGTACGACGTCATCGGACTGACCGAGACGAGAAGACACCACCCCCTACACGCCGCCTACGACTCCGGAGAAGAACTGTTCCTCGGAACATGCGACAGCAGGGGAGTAGGCGGCGTTGGTGTCCTCGTCAACAGCACTTGGCCATGAACATCGATTCGTACGAGTCTCTGACAAGCCGAATCGGACGTCTGCGACTGAAGCGATGTGGCTCCGTGCCAGCCTTGACTGTGTTCGTCGCGTATGCCCCAACATCCGACTACGACGACGAAGACGTCGAGGCCTTCTACGTGGGGCTGGAGAAGTTCTATAAGGAAGATCACACCTTCTACAAGGTGATCGTCGGCGACTTCAACGCCAAGATCGGGCCACGAAGGTCGCCGGAAGAACTTCACATCGGAACCCACGGTTTGGAGTGGAACGAGCAAGGTGAAAGGCTGTCTGAGTTTATCATGTCGACCAAGACCATCCATGGAAACTCGCAGTTCCAGAAGCCTCCCTCCCTACGATGGACCTGGGAATCTCCCGGTGGCCAGTTCCACAACGAGATCGACCACATCATCTTCAATCGCAAGTATTGCCTGACCGATGTCTCCGTTGTCCCCAAGTTCTACACGGGATCGGACCACCGCCGCCTCCTTCGCGCGAGGTTCCGCTTTTCGCGTCAAGGAGAGAAGGCCGCGAAGTTCAAGAAGAGGAGTCCCAGAACGACCATCAACTGGGATCTCTACACCTCTCTTGTCGGCCTTTGGGAAGATGCCGTCATGGACAACGTCGACGAGGAATACGATCGCTTCGTGCACCATCTCCACGATAGTGCTAAGGGAGCCGAGAGCTTGAAGACCACCAAGAGACGCCTGTCTCCGGAAACTCTCGAGCTGATACGCCAGCGTGGAGCAGCACGAGCGTCAGGCAACTATCAACTGACGTCCGAGCTTGCAAAGCTATGCAGAGCGGCGATAAAGGAAGATCTGAAGGAGAGAAGGGCGGAAGTGTTGGCTGAAGCAGCAGAGGCAGGGCTGAGCATCCGCAATGCCCGCCGGAACTTCGCCAACTTCAAGACCAAGATGACCGCTCTCCGACGTCCTGACGGAACCGTCACCTCTTCCAGAAGGACCATGGAGAAAGTCATCCACGACTTCTACTCCGATCTCTTCGATAGCCACGTCCACCTGCCCCTACGCCATCTTCCGCAGGATGGATACGTCATCCCCTCTGTTCTCCCTTCCGAGATCCGACACGCCATCTCGTCGGTGAAGAAACGTACAGCACCCGGTCCTGACAGGATCAGAGCTGAACACCTGAAGAACCTCCCGCCAGCGCTCATCAACACCTTGGCGCGGCTCTTCACACGCTACCTGTCCGAATGCAAGGTTCCATCTCAGTGGAAGACCAGCAAGACCGTCTTGCTGTACAAGAAGGGAGACGTGCACGACATTGGCAACTATCGCCCGATCTGCCTGCTGTCCGTAGTCTACAAGCTGTTCACTCGAGTCATCCTGAATAGGATCAGCAGAACGCTGGATGAAGGGCAGCCATGCGAACAAGCAGGATTTCGGAGAGGATTCAGCACGATCGACCACATACACACCATTACGAAGCTCATCGAAGTGTCGCGAGAGTACAAGCTGCCGCTGTGCCTTACGTTCATTGACCTGAAGAAGGCATTCGACTCCGTCGAGACTGAAGCGGTCATGGAAGCCCTGCTCACCCAGGGCGTTCCTACTCAGTACATCAGAGTCCTTCGAGAGCTGTACAGTGGATTCACGACCAAGATCTCACCATTCTACAACGACGTCGTCATTGACGTGAAGAGAGGGGTTCGACAAGGGGATACCATATCCCCGAAGCTCTTCAGCGCCACCCTCGAAAACGTCATGCGCGAACTAGAATGGGATGACATGGGAGTGAAGGTCGACGGCCGGCAACTGCACCATCTTCGCTTCGCTGACGACATCGTGCTCATAACACCGAGCATCAGTCAGGCGGAGCGAATGCTGGCCGACTTCGATCGTGTATGTGGAAGCGTTGGACTGCAGCTGAATCTTACGAAGACGATGTTCATGAGGAACGGATGGGTTTCTGATGCCCCATTCTCGCTCAACGGAACGAACATCTCCGAATGCTCCAGCTATGTGTATCTGGGTCGCGAAGTCAACATGGCCAACGACCTAGCACCAGAGCTGAGCAGGAGGAAACGAGCGGCTTGGGGAGCTTTCAAGAGCGTCGAAGAAGTCGTGAAGAAAACGAAGAACGTCCGACTCCGTGCCCACCTATTCGACTCCACTGTTCTTCCTGCCCTAACATACGCCTCAGAGACCTGGGCTATACGAAAGCAGGATGAACACGCGATCAGCGTCGCGCAGCGTGGAATCGAGAGGACGATGCTCGGAGTGACACGACTCACGCAAGTGAGAGAAGGCCTCCGGAGTTCCGAGCTTCGCCGACGTTCGAAGATCAGAGACGCTGTCGCATGGGCCAAGTCGTCGAAAATTAGGTGGGCCGGCCACGTAATGCGATTCGCAGACACCCGCTGGACGAGAGCCGTCACAGACTGGATTCCGCGGGATGTCAAAAGAACACCAGGACGCCCACCAACGCGTTGGTCGGACTTCTTCGTGAAAGCCCTGAACGACCGATATGACGCTCTTCGTGTCCCTCGAGCGAGGAGGATCCATTGGACCACTCTGGCACGCGACAGGGACGAATGGAGACGCTGCTGGCGCCCGCTCGAGCAAGTCGATGATCAACGGGACGACAGGTGATACAGGTGATACATTAAACTAGAGACTCTCCAAAAATGTTAGAATAATTTTTTTGTTCAAGGAGAATTTAAGTACAACTTCCTTTGAAGTTTTAATTTACTTCCCAATAGGAGAACACTTAGTTTGAAATTTTATAAAAATTTCATTTTTTTTCGAGAAAAAAGAACTAAAGTTTGTTTTGAAGAGCAGGGTGGCGGCCATTTTATGTTGCTAAAACAGAGATTGCGCCATGCGTGCGAGGCTTCGCGATTTTCATTCGATCGATAGCAAAATTTTTGTTTGCATGCAGTTTCACACCTAAAAGCAGTGCAACACAAACGATTGTAAAAAAACACACACAGATCCTCACTTTCTTGCTGCATGTAAGCAGTATTTGCACTATGAATCAAATAAACGTTGCGTTAAGCCTTTGAGTGCATTACGCGATCCAGTATTTCGATGCAGGACATGATTGCTGCCTTGCTGCTCCTTAACACAAAATTTAATTTATTATTTTTTCTTAAAATTAAAAATTTTATAAAATTATTTCACTCATTCGGCAGCTAAAGTAAAAAAAAAATCAAAAAAGGTTATTCTAAGTTTTCCTTGAACAGAAAATTATTCCGGCCTTCTTAGTGAGTCGGTGGTTTAACCTGCCAAAAGGTCATTTTGATTTGGAAGAGTTCGCTTTGATTTCAAAGGTCCTAGGCTAGCTAAGAAAAGTGTTCAATTTGACGTGGAAAGTGTCCAGTTTGATCTGAAGAGTGTCCAATCTGGTTCGAAAAGTGTCCAATTCGACGTGAATATGGTGTATATCTTTCTCTCAACGACGGAGAGAAGCCAAGTTCCTTGAGTTTTCTTTCAAGCTCCGCTCCGATCGCGCTGCCGACCAAATGGCCAGGACTGGCGTAGATTTTCGAGTTCTACTCTTTCGACATCAGCCACTAATTTCTCCCCTGCGCATGGTGCCGCTCCAATGGGGGAATTATCGTCTGCGTCAGTTCTGTGGGGATACTACGTGGTCGTCGAGGCTCGTCACCGACCACAGTTCACGCCGTGCGTCGGACGTTGCAAGGCGGCTGAGATCGCGTTGCGCAACAACGCTGACAAATAGAGCGAGAGAGCTCGCGAGTGGAAACCGTCGCAACCCTATAAATGCGTCCGACGACCACTCACTTCCTCCGCTTCGACCTGCGGCTCCTTTGCCTTCCATATCCAGCCGTGTTGCTCTCGCTCTGAAGTAGTAAGCTTGGTAAAACGTCACCGGGACTTCGGTTGTTCTGGGGAAGCAACGATGTGAATTCTCGGACTTTTTTTTATAGTCTGTGATAGTGATTGGCGTTAATTGAACCCTTTATTGAGTGAGCCGCGCACTCTACTTTCGGGGATATCGTAAATATTCATTTTCGAAGAGCGTTTGACCTATACACTGACTTGCTGTGGCGAACTGCTAGTGTTGCTAGTGTTTTCGTCGTGGACTAGCCATGCTTTACTCGAGCGGGAACCAAATCTGAAGTCGATTTGGGGTCCGCAAGGTGATACCGCTCTTTTCGATCCGGGCTAGCTGGCTCTTTTTATAATATGCGATAGGTGATATATCCCAAAGTACAGAAGAATCAGCAACGAAATCGGTGTTGAACCGGTTAAGTTGCAGCTGAGGTTTGAACCGAACGTTGTTGCTCATCAAATCGTTTGCTTCTGTCTCTCCTCAGCTACATACATCATGGACTTTAACTTAAACAATAAAGGATAAAGCTACACCGTTCTACTTTAATGAGTTTAGACCGTTTTACGGCCTACATGACCCACGAGTTGCAGCCGAAATGATTTGAACTTGAAAGAGTTATTGCGCTATGAACTCGCCCGTGCGTGCAACTTGCAAACTGGCGATTGAACTCCCCAAACACTCACTCTACCAGTTGTCGAATGCACTCGATTGATAAGTTCATCTTTATACGCTTTGTACACGGCACACACTTAACTTCGCCGGGACAGATTGAAGCAATTCCCAAGTAGAGCGGGCGAAAATTTCTTATAAAACTCTCAAACAGTGCAAGATAGTCTTGAAGGCTTTACATTTTCCATGAAGCGAAGATAGAAACCCAGTGGACATGCTTCCGCCCATTCGATTGATAGGTTCGATCCTATATGCATTGTGCACGGCGCACTCTCTGAGCATTCCGGGCATGGCAGAGCACTGACAACGCACCCCATGCTTGAGATACTCTGAAAACACTGCACGTCACATGCACTTCCTGGAAAATAAGGTGCTCTAATCGCAAAAGCCTGTTGCAGTTATTTTTAGGCCACCCACGGTGAAAACGTGGTGTTCTTATAAAGTTTTATATAAGATTGTGTAGATCTTGAGGAGACGAATCGAACGTTGCCAGCAGTTTATCAAACAACTTAAAATTAAAAGAGTTATGAGCATGCGACGGTTTGCGACGGATTATTCCGTTGCAAACCTGTAGCTCAGAGTCCCTTAGGTTGGCTTGCACATGTGCTTCACTATTTACTTCAGGCTACCAGTAGGTCCCAAAGAGTAATCGAGAGCGAGGTACTCTGTATACCCTGTTGATATTCGTTTCCGATTTTGTTGGAAAATGTGAGCGTTTTTGGAAGTGGAATGGCTGTGAATGCTGAAATATGCTTCCAAGTTGGACCACCACGACGTGTAGACATCGTCCCGATGGACTGCCGACGAGTTGAACTGATCTTTGGTTGGCGACATTGGTTCGAAAAGTTTCGGCCGGGTTTGGAGATTGCTGAAGGTAATTGCGTAGCCAACGTCGCCAGTTAATGAGAGAGAATCGAAGGCGAGTACTGGTCGATCAAGGACCATTGCATGATTACGTACTCTTGAGATGCGGACGACTTACTACGAGCACATCTGGCGTGCAGAGTGCTGTGCTCGATTCCACTGGCTTTTGGGATGCACGATTCGTATTCTGAAGTCAGAACTTTATTCTTTGTTGACAAATCTGTAGTCAGTTTTCATACTTCAGAACTGATTATCCGTTTTCACACTTCAGAACTGATAAGACGACTGTTCCAATAGCTGAAACTAATCCCCACAGAGAGCTGTAGTCTTTTTAGGGAACTCCTTTTTCACAGCGCCAGAGCTGTTTCGTAATGAACTCAAAGCATTGGAAACTGATGGACATCTTGAGTTTCCATCTGTAGTGGAAGCGGAATGCGCTGAAGATTGCGATTTGGCTCGGGCTAGCAATGTCGCATCTTCGAGAAGTTTTCGTTTTTGTTGTCACCTGATTTTGTTGGTTCTATATCGAGTTCGCGATCTGGCAGAACTTCTCTTGACTAAGGGCAACGGTCAATAATCCACATGGACTGTAGATATCATCAATGATTACCGTATCGAACCTGAATGGAAAGAAGTTTGAATGAGCAAGAAATTCGTTTCTGTTTTTAAATACTATTGTGTTTCTGCAGTTTATCCTTACAGAGTAGTTTCAGTTATTGTGTTCCTCTTAAATTGTAGAATTTTGAATGGATAATATTAGCTTCCCATCCCATTAATTTCGGTTTACAGTTTCTTCTTGAGCCTTACATGACCCAGCGATATCTCTATGGCTTGCTGTTGTTTGGTTTTATCTCATAAGGTGTCGTTGCCGATGTCGTTTGCACGCCTTCTGCAGCACCTGAAACGATCAAGCCAATTAGGTGCTGCTCCACCAAACATCTCCTCAACCTTACAAAATTCAATGTCAAAGTTTCGAAAGCCTGACCGATGGACAGCATCCATGTACCGACGAACCTCATCAGAATATACTGTAGGACCGGCGCGAGTTGGACAGGGTAGATCAAGGGTATGGGACAGCACTTATCCCAAGTTCGAATTCGAGAAAGAGGTAGGGATTGAGCTCGTCCACCCCTCGTTCCAGACCGAAAGTGGGAATGCCTGTATATGTATAACGCGCAAGCTCAAACAGTACCTATTCTCATATTCTAGGTAGGTGCGCGTCCCGCACCCACCCTGTGCGGCTTCCACTGGTCTTTCAGTAGACTATGGTAAGGTACGGTACTTGGATTCCCTATATTGCTCAGGCTTAAAAAATTTTGATATCGAATTTTGTAAGATTCAGGAGATATTTTTCATGGGTTAACTCCTAATTGATTTGACCCTTCAGCCATTAAAGCCGTTCGTCAACCTCGTGACGAGCTTAAAAAATCGATAAAAAGGCTCAACCATTCCGAAGTCAAAGGAAAATCGAACATGACTATTGCTACATATAGCTTACAAGTGCTCCGACACGCCTAACGGCGTGTCTCGCACTTGCGCGCTTCGCGCGACTTTGCAGCATCCCTGGAAAGTTGTTGTTGTAAAACATAAAATTCGCTAGCATCTAGGAATTGGTGCGTACTTTATCGGCATCAAGCCCTTCACCACTTCGGTACCTTCATCACGGACATTCCTTCCTGATCGGCCATTAAAATCATTGGCTTGTGCTGCGCAGTACTTCTATCACTCTGGTTGCTCCTGCGCAACCGTTCTCATGCTCAACAGCTAGCGTTTCCAGTTATCTTTGACATGTGTTCCGAAGCCAGGTTCCGCCTCACTCCTTTCCTCTTACTGAATCTAATTGCTGCTCCGCCTTTACTGGTCCTCCCTCCCCTCATTAGTCCCCCACCTTCCTGGTCTATTTCTTTGTTTCCACTACTGACCCCTACTGGTATCTTTTTATAGGTTTCCCCGTCTTGACCTTTCCTCCTTTCCTTCCTGGTCGCTCTCCTGGTCCACGCTAGAGGTCGCCCTTACCGTCCTTCTCCACCACCCCCTAGTGATCCTCCCATGTTCACGGCAAACGTCGGTGACACGTATTCAGAATCAGGATGCTTGTTGCGCGACGTAGGGACCCGTGTTCTGGATCCAGAAACTCAGAAGACCCGTCTTCCCATTCAGAAGCTCAGAAGCGCGCGGTCGCCCTGTGTCGAGGATGAAGAGGCTCTGCATATGGCAGATTCCTTGTTCTCATGATCCCTTATGGCTCCCTTCTTGTTGGTTTCCCGGCCTGGTCCCGACTCCAGGTCCCTTCTTCCAGGTAGATCCCTCCCCCCTTGGAATCCTCCTCACTACTCTACCCAATTAAGTAGGCCTCCCACGCTCACGACACGATGACGGCGAGCGAACGCCCATTGCGCGACATCGGTGTTACATCTTCTAAATCCGGTCTACCTTACTGGTAATGGATCCCCTTACTGATCCTCCTTACTGCCGCCCTCCTTATAGGAAACTCCCTACTGTCCCTTCTTATTGCCTAAACACTTCTTGGTGCCACCTCCTCGCCTGCTTCATTGTTCCCCCTATCGACCCACCCCCTCCCCATCCCGATGCTGCTCCAGGTCGCTCCCTCCTGGTCACTGTCGGTTCTCCAACCTCGAAGCCCCCTTCTACTTTACCCCTTTAGTGGTCTTCTCATACTAATGGTACGAAGTCGGCGGCACGTCTTCTGAATCTGGACGCTCAGAAACGCGAGAGTGGGTGCTGTTGTGTTAAGCATTAAAGGGCTGCGCCTTCCCTGCTGCAGAAACACCACACGTTCAATAGCAAATTCACCCCTCGCTGTGGATGATGCGGCGTATCTCACTTAGGTTAGATCACTCAAACATCATCGACCACTAGCTCATTTATATAGTGGTAGATAGATAGATAGATAGATATCATTTCTGAAGAAATGGTCTGCGGAAGGACATGTCTCTTATCAACCAGTCGAAAGTTCGCCGACTAGATCCCTTATACCCATCTAACCGTGTGACCCATAGTTGCAACCTTGAGCACTGTTCGACCTAGCTTGTCATCCAGGCTAATATTGAGATGAGGTCTTGGTTGCCCTGGGTGCCACCCAGACTTTGAGACGACTCGAGCTTACTTAGTAAGCCGCACCTTCTCCGATTGTGCCCTTGACTCCGGTAGAGGATGAAGGATGAAGGACGGCGTTCATAAATCCTTCTTTGGTATGCGCCACGGATTCTACTTCTGCATGGTATTGGGAGGCAATTTGAATGGCCATTACAATGACGTGCAGTGGCGAGCCGATGGACAAGTCAGCTCTTTGCAGGCAGATCTGGCTCCAATTCACCTAACTCAGCGGTATAGGATGCTTGGTTTACCTTGGTGGTAGGTCATGAACCTGGAATCGGGGGCACGCGACAGCCTGTGCCTTCTCCGACTGCGCTATCACGCGCCTGTGTAATTTAATTTTTGTTGAAGTTGAAGAACTGAACTGCGCTCAAATGCACTCAAAAATTACTAACAATAAGTCGGCGGAAAGTTTCCGCTGTTTTAGTGCCTCGAATGCTTCCGCCTTTGTTCGGGTTTATTGGTCCAGAAATTGCTAGGATGTACAGGTACCGTTAGACTTGGTTCACCTGAGCGGAGGGCACCAAACCATGAATCGATTCGGGATACATGCAGGAGCTGGCACCTCCTCCGACTGCATTACACGAGGTTCTAGCTTCTCTTCTGATAACGTTGACAAAATCGAAATTTTCAAATTTTGTCTGTTTCATTCTGTGCTTGTAACCCCGTTAATTCGTCGTTTTTCTAATAAGCTAACGGCGTCTCTTGGTTTACTTTACCGGTGTTTCAGAATGGTTCACTACAAACTCACCTACTTCAACGGTCGCGGTCCCGCTGAGATTATCCGTCAGGTTAGTTAATTTACAACCATTTTACAAACGTCGACTCAAACAACTGCTCTAGGGAACTATCGGCTTCGAAATATGTTTGCTGCACTTTTTAAGAGTTTCCTATTTCAGATCTTCGTCGTCGCCGGACAAGACTTCGAGGATGTGCGTCTCACTTTCGAAGAATGGCCAAAACACAAGGCTGGTAAGTGGAGTATTGCAGCATTTTCGGAAACCGCATGTTCTTTTACAAAAACGAAAAAAAAATATTGAAAAGATACACGAATGGCTACCGGAGTCAACAGTTATTGAAGCAAAATTAACGTGAACCGATGCCGTTAGCCTTCAACTTCTAGTGACCAACTCAGAAGCACACAAACAGTGCGGATACGGAGCATTCGGTAGCAGGCCTCGTTTCTCTAATGCCTTGGGTTGATATTATGTACAGATCGCACCCAAAGACCAGCAATTTTGGGCTGGGACAGAATTTCTGCTCCATTTCAGCTTTGACCCACCTTGACTTTACGCTGCTGCTTTTTTCGTATGGAATTCCTCAATGTCCGCTTAGAGTCTTCGCTATAGCGGAGGGCTCAGGTCTTTTTTCTAAAACTGTGCCGCATTGATACTGACGGTGTCCTGTCCGAATGTGATTTCAACCCTCGCCTTCTTCACGGAGGTGTAGCGCCTATTTTGTGTTCACAAAAGAAAACATCGTCAATCGTCGTTTTGTCTCTCAACAAAAAATGTAAAAACTTTTTGAACTTAGGAACTTCTCAATTATTTTTGGAAGATGTTTAGCATTCATGTTCTATCAACTTGATGCCACTCGTTTCTGGGAGTTTTTAAATCTTCATGCAGTTGGCAGTCGGGAATGGGATAAAGGAAAAAGGACGGCGTTACTCAATCGCTTTTGGGATGCGCCACGCATTCTGCCTCGGGATGTGGTGGGGCGTATTTGGCTATACAATGACTTGCGGTGGCTAGCCGATGAGCAAGTCAGGGCTTTACCCTTCCCAGACAAGTCTGGTACCAATTCATTGACTCCGAGGGGATGGAAGGCTTGGTTGGTCTGGCGTGAAGTTCGAACCAAGAACCTGGTATCGGGTGAACGGGATAACCGGCACCTCCTCCGACTGCGCTACTCGCCCGCAGTCGAACATAAAATAGTAAAATCCGAAACTACTTCTGGACCAACTTATGTAGTACTTGTAATTGATATCGTGGAGGCAAGTGAGATGTGTATTTGGTCTAACCAGGAAACTATCTCAACGGTAGGCGGAACGGTCTAAGTGTTGTACATGGGCAGAATCGCCTCTCTCTGGAAAACAACAAAATGCAAATATCTCGACCCTAATACAACTCTGCGCAGAGTTAGGGACGACAGAAGTTGGGCCGTTGACGGCGTTAGAACTACAGGGTGCGTAAAAAGTATTGACGCACCTCCTTTTTGTTTCAGCTCAAGCTTTCTGTTTCTACCCCTCTAGGTTTTTATGTGTTATTTTTGTTGTCTGTATTGTGCTCAAAAAAACACTCACGAAAAAACTGAAGAAACATGATCATCACGGTTACGGTGGCCCTTTTTTTGTCTGTTACCCAGACAGCTGAATACTTCCTTAACAAGAGAATTTGGCGCTGTTCGAAACGGTTGGTGAGGAAAGAAGTCAGCAACCCAAACGTCAGCCACGGCTCTGTCATAACAGATGATGATTACAAGATGTCCAAGCACAATAACGTTTAAATCCAAAATTATCACTCTCTGTCCGATAACGGCAAACAGATAACGCGCGCAGGTGTGGACAACTTCTCAGACGAGCACAGCTTAAACATGAAACCGCTGGATTGCTCTTTTTAGGCGATTTTGGAGAATGAGGTCTGGGTTACATTCAACAGAAGTGACCGTCGCAGAAAGCTACCCTGTTCAAAGCACGGGACGAAATCCAAGCGAGTACTAGCGGCGCGTGCTCATGAATTTCTCCGTCGTTTTCGCTCCTGTATTCACAGTAAAGGAGCCGATGTCAATTACGACTTATTCTGTCGTGTTTGCAAGATCATTTTCCATATTTCTGAAATGAATATTTTAAAACTTACTGCGCAATAGTATTTCCACAACCGCCATTTACTGCGTCAATACTTTTTACACAGCCTGTATACCTGCACGCGGAGGGCGAGCTCAAGTTGGCTGGAAACAGCGATTATGGGGATTACGCCACCCGTTTACCCACTGCACCGCCATCGCTCGTCATCGCTGTTTCCAGCCAGCTTGAACTCGCCCTCCGCGTGCAGGCATAGTGTAACGCCGCCAACGGCCCAATTTCTGTCGTCCCTAACTCTGCGCAGAGTTGTATATTGGGGTCGAGATAATTGCATTTTGTTGCTTCCCAGAGAGAGGCGATTTTGCCCATGTACAACGCTTGAGCCGTTCCGACCTGCCGTTGAGATTGTTTCCTGGTAAATAGCTTGCGATGGCCATCCGTTGGCAAAGTGAGCGCGATAGAAATGATTCTACCATACGGGCACAATTTCTACACCGTAATCTTTTTAGGCGTTCCTTCGTACGCTCCTCTTAAACTCTTATGTGTTCTTCTCTGCCTTGACTGGAAGGTCACTTCCCCAATACCTACAACTGTTGATTTTTTTTTCGTTGTTCGGGTATCACTTCACCATAAATGTGCTCTGAACACCTGGAACTAGGCAAAGAGTGATATCGAATTAATGGCTAACGCAACCGCCCAGTGCAGTGCCGACGTGGAGAATGGGTTCTTGATGACTTTGCGAATACCAATATCCGTATTTATGAAGCCGATAGGGTTACGATAAGCGATAAGGTTACGGTGTAGATTTTATGCCCGTATGGCAAAATCATGCTTGTGTAAGCGAGTTATCCTTCCCATGCAAGCCTGGTACCAATCTATCAACCCCGAATAGAAAGCTTGGTTGGCTTTGGTGGGACATGAACCAAAAACATCGACTCATCACGCGACGCGCCTCCTCCAACTGCGCACCATTCGCCTAAGAGAGGCAAATGCACCCGAAATGCTCTCCAGAAGTGAAATGTGTGGGGCACCCAAAAGAATTAGATTTAGACTTACCGCTATCTTTATTTTTTGAACCGTCGCTCAAGAGAACACTTCTGAAGTGACCAATTGTTCAGAGATGCCGTTCGGTCAGATGCCAGTGCTTGAGATAGATGGCAAGCAGCTTGCCCAGTCGCATGCCATTGGACGCTATCTGGCGAGGAAGTTTGGTAGGTACTACTACTGCTGCACTAAAAATGACTGCAAGATACGGTATAATCACAGCAGCACGACGTAAAGATATTCCTATTTAGGCTACGCCGGCAAGAGCGAGTTTGATGAGGCTGTCGTTGACTCGATTATGGACCAGACCAAGGATTTTTTCATGGAGATTCGTCCATACTTCAGAACACTGCTCGGGTTCGAGAAGGGTGACCTAGTGAGTTTAATGGTCCACTGTGTGGGATGGTTGACTCGGGATGCGACGGTAAGAAGAGTCTCTTTACAGGATGCGCTCATGAAGGATGTAGTGTTGCCGGCTCGTGACAAGTTCTTCCCGCTCATCACGAAATTCCTGAAGAACAACAAGTCCGGTGAGTAGGCCCTTCCCAAAGGCTCATCTAGCGTGATGGGTCGCCAGAATCAGAAGCGCGTCGTCCTACAGCACTTCAATGACAAAACGGTGCAATGCAGGTTGGGGTGCTTTCGCCAAGAAAGCACACAGCTTAACGCATCGACATATAAAGGATAAAGGACGGCGTTACTCAATCCCTTTTGGGATGCGCCACGCATTCTACTTCTACGGGATATCGAGGAGGCGATTTAAATGCGTATTTGGCCATACAATGACTTGCGGTGGCCAGCCGATGATCAAGTCAGCGCTTTATCCTTCCCAGACAAGTCTGGTACCAATTCACCGACCCCGGAGGGATGGAAGGCTTGGTTGGCCTGGACGGGAAATCCGAACCAGGAACCTGGTATCGGGTGCACGCGACAGCGGCGCCTTCTCCGACTGCGCTACACGCGCCCGATCGACATATAAGGAACCCAAAAGTCCTCGCCTTTCCCCGAGGGTAATCCTTTCATTTTGATAACTTGAACCGATTTGTTGCGATCAAAACTCTAGCGCCAAGTGGAACTCGAACCTGCATCTTCCGCTGACCATGTGCCCGGTAGAGTGTTGATTGCAACAATTCTCCGTCATAACAGCTTACAACCTCGATACGATCCACTTGAGGCCTAAAGAAAATGAATCGAACATGGACCCGGATATCAATTAAAAACAGCCCACATCCCTGCTCCTTCCATCTTACTACTCTTTATAACCAGAAGTTGAAGAGAAACCCAAAACAGTATGACAAAGAACAGCTTATGACAGTGCCCCTACAGTTCTCACCCACCCACTCGTTATATTGGCGCACAATTAAAAAAGAAATAGAAAGCAGTGAGAAAAAGAAGATTATAGTAGACGTGCTCCAACCCCCGTTCTCCCACTCACCTTGGTTAAAGTAGATTTGAAGAAAAGAACCACAGAACAGTGAGGGAAAGAAGACCATGGTAGACCTGTTCCAACTCCCACTCTCCCATTCACCTTGAGGAAAAGAAACTCAAAACAGTAAGGCAAAGAAATATTTATTCAGAGTTTCCCAAAGATCCGGCCTCCGGGAAAAGATGAGTGGGTTTAGATTCTCGATATGTCGATGTGTCTACTAGTTGTCTGCTTGTTTGAAAATTTCACACTTTCCCAATCGGTGTTGCGCCGACAAATCTCTGAATACAGTCGTCGGAAACGTTACTTTGGAAACAGTCTCAGACGCACCCTTTTTCGATTACCTATAGGTTGAAGAAGTCGAGAAATCGGATCAATTACGGTACGCATACCGCAGACAAAGCTGCCTATCTTAAACACGTCTCGGTTGGCGCAAGAGCTATACGAATAGCCGCTACTTCAGTCGGAATTCGACATATTCAGGCTTCCTCGTCGGTGACTCGCTGACGTGGGCTGATTTGTATGTGGCTGGCTTGACTGACCTGGCCAGCATTGCTCCGACGCTCTACGATGGCTTCCCGGAGGTGTGTTACTAAGTTTTTATTGAGGAAATTCAGAATTTCTTTTTCTTTTTCAAATCAGCATCTTAATGGTCTGACTTAATTGCTCTCCAAGGTACTTAAAAAGGCATGTAATCAAGCTAAGATATGCCTACATAAGAAATGAGGGAACATTTTCTAAAATGCTTTTATTTTAATTGCTTATAAATATTTAGAATATTATATTACATACGCGTATATCTATTTTGTATTTTTGTATTTAGCTTAGTTCAATTCATATAAAAAATTTGAAAAACACCTCAACTAATTGCCAATGATTACCCCTAGTTGCCGCTGACATGTTGTTATTTCAGCTGAAAGCTCATTCGGAGAAAGTTCGTTCGATTCCCGAGCTGAAGAAGTGGCTCGAAACTCGTCCGCAGACAAAGTTCTGAAGATGCACTGATGATCTCGTGGCCGATATGATTGATATTAAAGAATTCCATTGATCATTTCCCTTTCTAATATTTCTCATACTACTTATGTTATTGTTGTTCCATTAGCACGCTAAACCTATTTTGCTAGCCGATGCTTTTTTGTAGTAGAGATTTAAACTATCATCATTTTTACTGATGGTGTAAGCAGGATGTGATCAACACGGGTGCCTGCATGCTCAGAGATAGTGCTCATGTTCATAAGGTGGAGCGATTTTTATTGCTGGAGCTACACATTTACATACGGAAACCTCTGCTATTAGGGGGGGGGGGCAAAGGTAATAAGACACCCCATGCCGTGTCCATATATCTCGTGGCTGGAGTCTGGTTTCGTGCTTGTCGTATTTGTATGTTTGTGTGCTACTTACTGAAGCCCATCTGGGAAGTTACCACTTCCGCCCTTTCCAGAAGCATGCCAAAACCCCAGCCTGTCTCATGCCGAAACCCCAGTCTGACGAGTCGACCTGTGTCGCGCAAATCTCGCCCAATTCCCAACCCCGAGCAGCCTGGGCTTTCTGTCGTTTCAGTTGTTCTCTTCGAACTCCTTTACTTTTAGAATCATTTCAGACACATATTTCATAACATGATAGATATTCACGCAAGATGAGAAGTACGTCTTCTACCTTAACCCTGCCAAGCAGCGAGTCTGGGTGAGGCCTGGTGACCTGTTACCGACCTTCGTTCGGCGAGATGTTCACGGCGAGAAGCACCTTTGGAGCTTTTGGGTCTGCGCCCATGGATCGGTTTACCGGAAGCTGTTTCCCAAGAGCACTACAATGGACTCCAAGGCCATGGTAAACGAAATAGAAGAGATGGACCTGCGACTCGAACTTATTCAGTCGCAGCTCGTCAAGAAGGTCCTCCTCTTCGACAACGCCGCACCCCATCAGGTACAAGTGACCACGGATAATCTTGCCCAGCTGGGCTACGTTCACATGCCTCATCCGCCGTATTCACCGGACATCTGTCCATGCGACTACCACTACTTCTTGAGCCTACAGGACTTCCTAGTCGGAAGGGACACGAGAACCCAAGCAGTCCTTGACAACCATATCGAGCAGTTGATCAACACCAGGCCCAAGCAGTTCTGGTAGGATGGGATCAGGCAGTTGGCTGAGCGATGGCAGCAAGGGCACTGCCCTCAATGGCAAATACATTCCTCAGCATCGTTGAGTTGTAATTTAGTTATAGAGAGATAAAGATTTTTTCATTTTGTCTCATTACTTTTGCCCTCGCCCCCCTAATGCACGGAAAAGGGACAGGCGGTCCGCATTTTCGAGCGCGCTGTGAATGTGACACTGTGCAAGTTTTCAAAGCACTGATTGGGACGAGATTGGGTGACTAAGGCCTACCATGCAGATCTCTATAGCGAACCAATGGGATATTCTTGCGTTCAACGAATCTAAAAAGGTCTTTCAGTTCTTAGGACAGCATGGTTGCAAGGGTGGACGTGAAAAGAATGATGTACAGAGTGTCTCAAAAAATGTATACTCTGTTTGAAAGATGATAACTTTGCTAACAGTAAAGTTAGTGAAGAATTTAAGGGCTGACATGAAAGCCTAAAAAACGGAAATTTTCGGACATGTGAGCGGTACGGATTACGCTATACACTCGTCTGAAACCGTGCATTTTACACTCGATTGTTTGGGTTTCGCTTGCATACTCATTACCGCTTCCTTCAATTTATGCTTTTTAAGGTTCAAAACTTGAAAATCTACTATGGCTAGCGAAAAATGCAGGGTGCCTTAAAAATGTAGGTACAGTTGAAAAGATTCTAACATTACTGGTAGTGAAGTTTTTAAAGATGTTTCAGACTCGTATAAAAGCACGGGGTAAGTAACGAGATTTCTGCGACATGTAAATATGCAAGATTATGCCATGCTCCCGCCTGAAACCTTGCATTTCAGACTCGATTGATTGCACATTGCGTTTACAATTTTGTTACCACTTGGTCACGTTAACATCTTCTGTGCTTGTTTTAACGTTTAGAACTTGAGAATCACATGAAAGACAGATGACTTTCGTGTTTATTGATTGCACGATTTAAATGTGAGCATGATCACCATTCTCAAAGTCTCAGTCTGTGGACTGATGAAGCAACATTTAAGTTGAATTGAGAGGTTAATCGGTATAACTGCAGCTACCGGGCGATACAGTACGTTAAAAGCAGCACAGCACAGACTAATCTTACCAAGTAGTAATAAGATTGTAACGAGCATTCAGCCATGCACAATCAATCGAGTCTGAAATGCAAAGAACATGGCGCAATCTTGCCGATTTGCACGTCTCACCAGAATACTATCTCAACGGTAGGTCAGAACGGCGCAAGTGTTGTATATGGGCAGAACCCCTCTCCCTGGGAAGTAACAAACTGCAGGTACAATACCGCTCAAATTCTTTGCAAAAAAGACGCTTTGCGACGGATTAATCCGTCGCAAGGCGTCTTTTTTGCAAAGAATTTGAGCGGTATTGTATCTCGACCCCAATACAACTCTGCGCAAAGTTAGGGGCGGTGGAAGTCGCCTGTTGGCGCCCTGTTGATTCACGTGCTCCACAGCTGACGGGCGCGCGCGAGATGAGGGCTGGTATCGAGGATCGGCGCAGTGCACAGATGGCGTAGTAGGGAAGAGCTCGGGTTCTTGAGCGAGGGGCCGGGGTTTGGATCCCGCAGACTGTGTTTCTTTTTCACTTCTGCAAAATCCATGTTTATCATATAGGTAATCCAGCTAGGGGTATTATAGTGTGTTATAGAGCATGTTCACATAAAACATACCACCCATACCGTTAACAATAGTGGTCCAGGCAGGGTCGCCGATTTCGCTGAAACTTCGTCTAGGGGTGGATATTTGGGGTGCTGATCACGAATCTGACATCCGTTTTTCACGATTCTGTCTCTACCTGCCGTCACCGGCAGAAACTTTAGGAATGTAATCCTGTGCCTTCCTGTATTTATATTATCCAGCCGAATCGTGAAGAATGGATATCAGATTCGTGATCAGCACCCCAAATAACCCCCCTAGACGAAGTTTCAGCGAAATCGGTAACCCTGCCTGGACCACCATTGTTAACGGTATGGGTGGCCTCCGACGGAATCGTGAAGAACGGATATCAGATTCGTGATCAGCACCCGAAATAACGCCCCCCCCCCCTAAACGATGTTTCGGCGAAATCGGTGACCCTGCTTGCACCACCATTGTTAACGGTATGGGTGGTATGTTATATGTAAACATGCTCTATAACACACTATAATACCCCTAGTTGGATTATCTATATGATAAACATGGATTTTGCAAAAGTTCAAAAGAGACACAGTCCGCGGGATTTAAACCCCCGACCCCTCGCTCACGAGCCCGAGCTTTTCCCTACTACGCCACCTGTGCACGGTGCCGATCCTCGATACCAGCCCTCATCCCGCGCGCGCTCGTCAGCATTTCTTGCTGAAGCCGAAAGAAAGCTCTCATCGCTTTCCACTCCATCTAGCTCAAACAACTCTAATTGCTGTTGCGATAAAAACAGAAGGCTTCGCTCTATTGTTGTGTCTGGAATCGTTGAATCTGACCAGCCTTTGCCTACCGTTAGAGGAAAGTACGACAATGAAATTGTTGATAAGATACTGGATCATCTAGACATCAATTGTGTTCCTGATAAGGTGTATAGACTTGGAAACCCACGACAAGATCGCACTCGTCTTATCAAAGTTAAGCTTCCTTCCACCTATTTTCAGAATCTACTCATAAGGAGAGCTCCTCGCTTAGGGACCTTCTCTCATAGGGGGTATTCATACGCCTCTCGCTCACAGAAGAGGAGAGGGAACGTAATCGAGAAGCTAGGCTGGCTCGTATTGCTTCTCAAGCTGACAATTCAAATACTCAGCCGCAACAATCTCCTACTGTAAACCATTAGGTCGTCTTCGGAAATCTTCTTCAGGTCTTAAATCTCTTTATTTTAATGCACGCTCACTTCAGAAAAATAGGTATTATTTGAAATTTGCCATTGGTAAATCCGACTACGACTTAGTTACGATTACAGAAACGTGGCTAACTATGATTTGGAACCACTTTTAGGTGAAGAGCTTAAGAACTTCAATTATGTTAGATGTGACAGGAAGGGAAAAAAAGAGTGGCGGTGTACTCATCCTCGCTAAGAAATCTATTGCTTATGATTCTGTGTGGCTTGAATCTGTTCCCGAGTCATTTGAAATTGCATGTTGTGACCTAAAATTGTATGACATCAATATTAGGATAGTTGTCGTCTACAGAACTTCCAGTTGTAATCTCAATGGTACAATATTGCTGACTGAAGTTTTAAGTGGCCTAACCTCTTGTAATGCTCAATGTGTAATTACAGGTGACTCTAATTTATCCGACATAGACTGGTCACAATCTCCACCTCTTGCTGTTTCTTCTACTTCCAAACCTTTCATTGGTATGTGTGATTCTAACAAGTTTTTGCAGAATATCCGTCATCCAACTCGCGGCAACCACATTTTGGATTTGATTCTTAGTAGCCACACTGGTCTAATAAGGAATATTATGATTAACTCTCCAATTGGCACTAGTGACCATTCGAGTATTAGACACGTAATCCAAGCGACCTTAAATTGCTTCAAATTGAGGCAAAACGTATGTTACCACAAAGCCAATTATGGACATATCTGTCAATTTTTGATTTTCCTAAACTGGCCATTACTTTAGAGGATTTCACGAATATTTATGACAAGTACGAATTCTTCCTATCAGTTCTACACTTTTGTATGGATCAGTTTATTCATACTGAGAAAAAAGCTTTACTTAATGATAACATTCCACCAAATCTTCGCGGACTTCGTGACCTCAAAGAGAAAGCTTGAAATGAATCTTAAAAGAATCCCAAAGAATACTAACGTTGGTAAATTTAAAGCTATTAGTGAGAAGTTCGATCGTTTATTCCGAAAATACAACAACTACATAGAACGTGAAGTTCTTGAAAATCCGAGAAAAATTTCGTTCTACAAATTTCTAAACTCGAGATTAAAGCAAAGCGTTCAAATTCCTACATTAAATGATGAGGATGGCAACTCAGCAACTACTGATTCAGCTAAAGCAGCTACGTTAGCTAAGAACTTTGCGCAGTCTTATTCTGACCACTTTCACAACTCCTGCGCTGAATTAGATATTTGTGTTCCATCGCTAAGGGACAGCGAAGTGTGGTTTTATAAGGAAAACATTTATGTAATGTTATGCAATCTTTCACCCACTTTTTCCAGAACACTTTATGAGCTCCCTACATACTTTATTCGTAATACCGCAGCTGCGGTTACTTATCCCCTGAAACACATATTCAATTTCAGTTTCATGCACGGCACTGTGCCTAAGAGGTGGAAGCACTCATACGTTACTCCTATTCCTAAGAAGCCACCTTTCTCTCTCGCATCCAACTGCCGGCCCATAAGCATTACGTCAGTTTTTCGTAGAGTGTTTGAGAAGGTGCTGAAAAAAGCTATCGTTAGGCATATCGAATCTAACGACGTTTTACCTGACAATCAACATGGATTCAGATCAGGGAGATCTACAGAAACTGCGATGCTTGCTGTCCTTAATGATTGGACGAGTACGCTAGACCGCAAAATTAACATTGATGTTGTATATTTCGATTTTACTAAGGCATTTGACAAGGTTCCCTTTGATCTTCTACTTTCTAAGCTACACAGAATAGGCTTCTATCCTAGAGTAGTTAATTGGATAGGTTATATAACAGAAAGGTCCTTTCAAGTCAGAATTAATGACTTTTTATCAGAATCATATCCAGTTACAAGTGGAGTGCCGCAAGGTAGAGTTTTGTCTCCTATTCTTTTCATCGTCTATACTTCTGAAATACCAGAAGTAATTTAAAGGTATAATGTGTCTTGCAAAATGTTTGCGGACGATATAAAGATCTACAAAAGTATTGAAAAGACTGAAGATTGTATTGCACTCCAATCTGCTGTTAACGCTATTGCTGAATGGTCGGCGACATGAAAACTTCCACTCTCTTCACCTAAACCGAAGCTACTCCATCTTGGAAGGTTTGAAAATAGGCACAGGTATTACCTTGGAGAGTCCCAACTCAGTAGCAGTAGACATCGTTCGGGATATAGGTTTTCTTATTGACCCCAAACTCTCGTTTAATACTCACTGTGATGATGCATTCAGTAAGGCTAATAGAACTATCCACAACATATTCAAGTCCTTGAGCACTAATTCAGTGAAACATCTAGTTTCAGCGTATAAGTCCTACGACCACAACTCGAATATGGTGCAACCGTATTTAATCCGTCTTCGAGTCGCAGTATAATGAAACTTGAAGCAGTTCAGAACAACTTTACTAGAAAGTGTGGATAAGGCTTCATGGGTACGAGTACTCCAGCATAACGCCTGCTCCTGTACGCAATAAAATATTTGATATCTCATCGCTTGCTATTGGAAGAAAAGGTATGACCTCACCATGATCTACAAAATTCTAAATTCAATGACGGGTCTACCTTTAGAACAGTTTTACACGATTTTACCCTCCACCGCTCGAGGTGGGTACGAGTACTCCAGCATAACGCCTGCTCCTGTACGCAATAAAATATTTGATATCTCATCGCTTGCTATTGGAAGAAAAGGTATGACCTCACCATGATCTACAAAATTCTAAATTCAATGACGGGTCTACCTTTGGAACAGTTTTACACGATTTTACCCTCCACCACTCGAGGTGCACAGGCAAAGCTTCATTTTCCAAGATCTAGGACTTCTCTGCGTGCCACGTTCTTTACACAAAGGGCTAGTTCCGAATTCATCAAATTATCGAAAACATTTCCCATTCCTGACTCCTTGAGTAAATTCAAAAGGCTTCTAGACAGACATTTCCGAAGCGCTTAATTGCTTACCTTTTTATGATGGTAGAAATCTATGTTCAATCAATCTTCTTGTTCCAAATTCTCCTTTTGAGATTTTTTGTTAACATTTCTCTTAGTATTCTCATTAATTGTTTATGTTTATGTTTCGCGTGAATTTCACCTATAAATAAATAAATAAATAAGTAAATATTTGAGTCCTAGGGTTCGTGTCTTGGGCACTCACGAGGGTTATGAAGAACAGGAGGCTGCTTTTGCAGGATCTCCTGCCGTACCTGCATGGACTAATGGCGAGTTCGCTTCTGCACCAAGAAGACGTAAATAAGGTTAGCGGAAGTTGAACATCACGAAGCCTGAACCTTTTTCAGAATCCAGCCGCCGAAATCCGCCTAACGCCAACGGATCTGCGTTGTCGAGGAAAGGTTAGGAGCGAAATGCAGCGCTTCCGAAGGCGGCTGTCCGATCCCGATCGTGCCATAAAGCGCTATTTTAAGCGAACGTCTAGGTTCATTTCTAAAGTCAAGTTTATATCTATTAACTGTTCCATCTTGTTGGTACAAGATGGCGATCTCAAGTTTATTATCAGATTGAAATCTTTAATTTTCACATTGTATCAAGCATTCAACTGTATACATACAGTTTCAAGTCGATTATAAACCACTCCATCTGTTCATTTAATTACTTCGTAAAAGCCTGCCACAGCGTTATTTCCTTGTCATGAGCCCTCCTGAAGTAGTCTTAAGACCCCGCCCACTTTTATGGCAAAGCGGCGGCCTTATCCTTAACCATAGGGCAGAAACGCAGGGCTTGCCTCCAGTGCTCAACGGCGGCGAGCGGTGCACTTTTGCGTCAGAATTTTGGACAGTGTCGTAATTGCGGCACATCATTATTGTCTGCTGATTTGCCGAAGATTTGCCGCCGGCAGGAACTGTTTGCACTCTAGTCGATCGCGGCAAGGATCTGTAATGGAAATCGACTTCTTCTTCTTCAGCGTTTGTCCCGCTTAGTTGCGGGGTCCGCTTTCCTGGAATGTTGGCGCCATTTCTCCCGATCAAATGCCTGATCAGGGTGCAACCCAGCCATCTTCAAGTCCTGATGCAGCGTATCAAGCCACCGCTGTTTTGGTCGCCCTCGTGGCCGCCTACCGGGCACATCAAGGTTAAGACCAGTCTTTCGGACAGTGTCACCTTTTGCGCGAAGGACGTGGCCGTACCATCGCAGACGAGCTTCGCGCATCTTCTCAAATATCGGGGTGGCACCGAACCTCTGCCGTATGGAGTCGTTGCGTACTCGATCCAAACGCGTAACTCCGGCCGTCCACCGCAGCATCTTCGTTTCCATTACGCTGAGGCGCCTTTCAATTTCTTTGGTAACGGGCCAGCACTCAGCTCCGTAAATAATGGAAATAGACGCGTACTATAAACTCCACGATCGATAACTACGATCAGCTGACAGCGCACGTAAATAAAAAATAAGTCAGGAGACTCCGTGCTACACATTACTACTATGAATCCCAGCGTAACTGTCTTAGGTTACATTCCTTGTGTCAATCTATGTTGACTGCTGACCGGGACTCTCCAGTGCCTCAGCTGACTTGCATCTCAGCCTGTCAGCTTTAGCTAAGTGCATCATAGGCTGTCTAAGAGGAACTATACCCACCAGAGACATTCCTACTATGTACTTTGGCAACAAAGGTATGCGTAGTGCGGTAGGAGACACGCTGTTCGTTTGCGCACGAAGAGATTAGACTTCGGGTAACACACACAAGTGCTCGCTGGAATGGTAGCTGAAGAAGCCCGAAACGCTGTCAATAAACGATCGATCAAGTCAAGCTTTAGTGAAATACATCGAAGTTTAGATTTCAGGAGACGGTTTCATCAACCGCTTATCGCACTGTAGCGGTGAAAATACCGCCAAACATCCTGATGTGACATTCATCAGCATCAGGTTTGACGGTATTTTCATCGTTAGAGGGCGGTAAGCATTTGATGAATCTGGCCCCAGGTTCAACGTTTGTAAAACCTATGGATGTTGTAAGAACAGTTTCAATTCTTCTGTACCCCGCTGTTTGTTGTGATGCTACAACATTTATTGCAGAATAAGTTTCGATACAAATCGTCACCCGTAAGGTGGTGGAGGAATATCGGGAACAACGAAAGCCCTGATACATGGTATTCCTGGACACGGAGAAGGCTTACGACAAGCTACTCCGGGATTTGCTTTGGAAATCCTTTCGAAGGAGGGGTGTTCCGGAAGGTCTGATCACGGTTATAAAGGATATGTCCGTAGGCTCGAAAGCGGCGGTGCATACACACGGGATGACAAAGGAGGTGAATGTCACTCTGAGGGCACATCAAGGGTCAGCTTTAAGTCCGTTTCTCTTCGTGCTGACGCTTGTGTGTAATGTGAATGGCCTTGAGGAGGGACCTCTCAGGACCATCACGCGGACGATATTGCCCTAGCAGCCGACAGCCGAGAGGAGCTGGAGGAGAAGGTATTGCTGTGGCAAGGAGCGCTCGCAGACAACGGCCTGCGGCTGAACGTGAAGAAGACGAAATTAATCAGCTCTGAGCAGTGCACTGAAGTGATCCTAGACTGCCAAGTGGAGGAGATCGAGAAGAGAGGAAGAATTCCGCTACAACGGAAGTGACCTATCCGAAGCGTGGACCAAGCGGTTAGGGTATGGATAAAAGCAGCATGGCAGGGGATAAGGGGAATACTCTGCGACCGTCGACGCTCAAGGACACTCAGAGGAAAACTTTAGAACAGAATTCAGGCCTGTCCTCTACGGCAGAGTGCTGAGCCCTGGATAAATCACAGGAGCGACAGCTTCACGCTGTGGTAATGAGGTTGTTCAGGTGGGTTCAGGTGGGCAGCGTCGGAACAGGGTGTAGAATGAGAATGTTATGGAGTGATGAAGACAGCCCAGATTCAAATGAAGATGAGGAAGCAGCGCCTGAGGCCAGGACGGTGTCACGGCAGAAGATATCCTTGATAGGATGAGTTGGCGGCGGAACGCAAGAACAGCAGACCCTGCGACTGCGCGGGACTAAACGCTAAGGAGCAGAAAAATATTATTTTGGTTTAATTACCCAAGTTCGAAGTACTAAAGTATCTGTTGCTTACGGCTTGTAACGACCCACGTCCGCGTGGCGTAATCGACCCACCTAAGGGACAGAATTTCGTAACAGACAGACTTAACCAACCCAACACATCCTTCTTTTTTATGTGCTCGGCTCAGCTCGCTCTGCTGATCCAGTGTCCCCAGATGGGGACTTGGACCATATACAACTTTCAGTCGTCCATCATCTTCCTGTTTTCATTTTCATTTTATCATTGTCATAATTTTATTTTCATTTTCAACACAGTTCGTAAGTTTTCAGTCAATCTATGAGGAATTGACGATGGGAATTATCGCCTGTCTCACGCACTTCTGTGGAGATGCTACGTTGTCGATGTGACTCGCCGCTGACCACAGTTCACTCCGTGCGACCGCCGTTACCAGACGGCCAAGAGTGCGCCATCAAATAGAGCGCGAGAGGGCGGGAATGGAATTCACTCACTACAATGCGCTACCGACCAGTGCACTATGACCTTGTCTCTCACGTCTAGAACTATTAGGTTCTTCTAATGCCCCCATCTCGTATGCTTTATATAGGCCGATGTCTACCTCGAATTATTCCAGCACAGGAGTGCGCGGAGCATATGTTGATTTTTCTTATAATAAAGAATCGAACAGAAGGATCGAACTTTATCCACCCGTTCCTTGGAAACGCCACGCATTCTGCTTCTCAAAACATGCGAAGTAACTGATCGTTTGACTAGTCCGGACGGTAACCTAAGCCATAATCGATTCAACAGGGGCACTGTGAGAGAGCCATCGTCTCCTCCAACTCTGCTATCCTTTCCCCTCTTGTGTTATGCTGTGAAAGCCAAAATTCTAGACTATGATCGAAACCACCATTCATCCTCCGTAAGCTATCCACCTGCTTCTTTCCTCCGCTACACTCGTGTAGTCTGCCTAAGCGATTCCCTCTTCCCCCTTCCACAGCACCATGGCTTTTCCAATGAATCCCTGTATTTGTAAACTGATAAGCGAGGGCGTTACATTTTGATTTGTGCTGAAACAGCTTTGCAATGGAAACGACTTTTGCTGGGGAGCTCGGTCACTATGGAATGTGTGTAGAGCCATCCTAGAAGAGACAAAGGACAAAGGACAAAGGACACCGTTACTCAATCCCTTTTTGGGATGCGTCACGCATTCGACTTCTACGGGATGTCGTGGAGGCGACTTGAATGCGTATTTGGCCATACAATGAGTTGCGGTGGCCAGCCGATGAACAAGTCAGCGCTCTATCCTTATCAGACAAGTCTGGTACCAATTCACCGACCCCGGAGGGATGGAAGTCTTGGTTGGCCTGGGGGAAATCCGAACTAGGAACCAGGAATCGGGTGCACCCGGCAGCCGGCGCCTCCTCCGACTACGCTACACGCGCCCTACCTAGAAAGGACCATGCAAAAATAAAAGATCGAAGGAGTTGACGGAATTTCCATTTGATTATAACTATTTTCATATTCTCCTCCCTGAACTCCTCCTTACCTAACTTGCGCTCAGCGGTAGCAAAGGGAACACAAAGTGGAGCGCTGGACGGAGTGCCTTGCGAGTGCGCCGCGCACCTTACACCTAAATATCGTGAGGCAAGTAGGATGCGTGATCGGTCTCATAATGTCTTTCAGTGGTCAGGCGAAGGTCAAGTCAACTATCGATTTACCGGGGCGCATGTAGTGCAGTGGGAGGAGGCGCCGACTGTCGCCTGCACCCGATACCAGGTTCCTGGTTCGGATTTCTCGCCCAGGCCAACCAAGCTTTTCCTCCCTCCGGGGTCAGTGAATTGGTACCAGACTTGTCTGGGACGAAAAAAGCGCTGACTTGTTCATCGGCTGGCCACCGCAAGCCATTGTATGGCCAGATACGCATTCAAATCGCCTCCACGACATCCCGTAGAAGTAGAATGCGTGGCGCATCCCAAAGCGATTGAGAAACGCCGTCCTTTATCCTTTACCCTTTATCGACTTACCGCCACTAAAGAAATAATGGACGCATGTCCTGGGTGGAATCCGAACCTTGAGATGAACCAAGGAGTAAGTGGGAGCCAGCGCCTTCTCCGACTGCGTTACATCATCCCATGCTCTAACGTCTGAATATTCTTTTTCCAGATTTCCTCTATTTCACTGAGTGTTCTCGTTCTTTCATTAATGCATATTGTTGGCTTCAAGTTGCCTCTGCTTTAAGTCCGTTGACATTATAGAATGGTACATTACAAACTCACCTATTTCAATGGACGTGGTCTGGCTGAGATTATTCGACAGGTAACGGATTCGGATTTTTGCGGTCAATTTAACGGACGGATTTTTGCGGTCAATTTTGCTAATGTCGCAGAAGCACTTGGTTTACTTTATTTTCTGGATTATTTAATCAACCTCCACTTCAGCTCTTCGCTGTCGCTAGACAAGACTACGAGGATGTGCATCTTACATTTGAAGAGTGGCCTGAACACAAGGATAGTGAGTGTATTTTTGTGACAATTTATTTCCACAACAACAACAACAACAAACTGGCAGCGCTCCGACAAACGCTTGGACCGTCTCTGACTTCCATCCTTCACGGGGCTGCAACGTCTTTCACAACGTCTGCTCTTTCGCATATGAGATCAGTATAAAAGGAGAAGAAGTATTCTCGTGAACTTGCAAGGCGGTGCTGAGGTGTGATTTCATCCCAATTGCTTCCAGAAACAAAGCGAAGTCTTCTGTACACCTACCCTTTGTGGTAAGAGAAACAAGAAGGACTTCATTTAGTTATTTAGTTATTTAGTGGTTCCCGGACTCCTGGACAAAACAGAATTTAGGTTCCCTTTCCAAGAATGAAGACAAGATTTTTGGATCAAGCCTTTTCTTCGAGAGGGTAGTTTCTATACTTAGCAAGATCTTCCGTGATAAAATATTTATAAAATACAGGGTCTCTCAAAAAAAGTATACACTGTTTGAAATGGGATAACCTTGCTCACAGTAAAGGTTAACGGAAGTTAAGGGCTCATATAAAAGCTTAAGAAAATAGAAATTTTCTGGAATACGAGCGGCATGGAACGCGCCATGCACTCGTCTGAAATCCTTCATTTTACACTCGATTGATTGTGTTTCGCTTCAATTCTTGTTATAATTCTTCCTCAAACTGGCAGTACATATCTATTGATTTGTGCTTTTTAAAGATTTAAAACTCAAAAACACTATGGGTTGCGAAAAATGCAGGGTATCTTTAAAAAATGCAGTTACCATTTGAAAGGTTCCAACATTGCTGCTAGTGAAGCTTTGAGGAGCTTATATAAAGACTCATATAAACTCATACAGACATACATAAAAGCACGGGGTAACGAGATTTCTGTGGCATACAAATAGTCAAGACTGCGCCATGCCTCCGCCAGATAGGGTCAACCGTCACCGACAAACAATCTCAGCTGCATGCTGTTATAGGATGTTGTGTTGCAATCAAAACTGATGCGCCATGCGGGACTCAAACCCGCATTTCCTGTTCACCGAGCAGCGACGCTACGCCTTACACCACCGGCGCTGTTTGTCGCTCACGTAACATCTGTATACTCGAAATCTGCTGTGGAATAACTGCAGAACAAACTCAGCTGCATTTTGGTCTAATTTAAAAAGTAAAGGAGTCACATTGGAAAATAATGAGCGCAGTCTTCTTCTTCTTCAGCGTTTGTTCCGCTTCGTGGCGGGGTCCGCTCTTCTGGCGTTGGGACGCCACCTTTCTCGATCCTGCGCTTCATCTAGGGTGGACACCAGCTACTTTCAAGTCCATATGTAACGTATCAGCCCATCGCTGCTTTGGGCGTCCTCTAAGCCGCTTTCCTATTACCTCAAAATTAAGGCCTATCTTGCGGACGCTGTCTTCTTCTCCACGCAGAACGTGGCCGTACGTACCATCGTAAGCGAGCTTCGCGCATCTTGTCCGCTATCGGCGCGACACCGAACTTCTGCCGAATAGCCTAGTTTCGGATGCGGTCCAGGCGCGTGACTCCAGCCATCCAGCACAGCATCTTCGTCTTGGTGGCGATGTCCGTTCCTCTTCGTGGTGCCACTGGAAACTGCTCGCTTTATGAGTAAGCTAAGCACGTACACTCGAATGCAAGCGACATGCCCTTGTGACAGGCCGCCTACGAAGACCCATGTCACATCACATGGTGTATGAATAGTCATATTTTTCGAGATTGTAATAATGAGCGCAGTAAAGAAAAAAAAAATTCGCTCTTGCGAAAATTGAGTTGAATCAATGGATTTGGGTGCCGTGTGATTCATTTTCTAGTGGGATCCTTGGATGTAGAGCGAGTGTTGCGCAGTCGACAAGAGGAGCTGTTGTCCGAATGAGATGACTAATCGATGTTATGTTCATTTCACATCCATACTACCGTCCGCTATTTCGACGCCACGCAAGCATAAAATACTGACCAAAAAACAACTCATATGCGCCCAGAGCCCTCCTACCTAAAAGTAGAGTGTGGGTGGCGTGTCCAGGACGAGCTCGATGTGAAGCAGCCCTTCGTATTTGAACTCTTCTGAATGATCATTCAGAGATGCCGTTTGGTCAGATGCCAGTGCTTGAGTTTGACGGGAAGACATTGTGCCAGTCGCATGCCATCGCACGCTATTTGGCGAGAAAGTTCGGTGAGTAGGGATAGACGTCGATATGATAGAAGTACGAGCTCACCTTGTTCCAATTAAGGATACGCCGGCATAAGCGAGTTTGACAAGGCTGTCGTTGACTCGATCATGGATCAGTCGAAGGACTTCCTGACTGAGATCCGTCCGTACTTCAGAGCGCTACTTGGAGTCGAGAAGGGCGACCCGGTGAGTGCACTCACCGAGTGAAAGATCACTGGGGTGGAGGTTCAAGAATCTAAGAAACCAGTTTGCAGGAGGAGCTTGTGAAGGAAGTGATGCTGCCCGCTCGTGATAGGTTCTTCCCACTCATCACGAAATTCCTGAAGAACAACAAGTCCGGTGAGTGCGTTCTTCCTCGCGTACGCATCTAGTTGATTAAAATCGAGCTTGTTCTCTTCTTCTCACAAGCACACGCATAGTACACACAGATACACGGATATACACACAAATACACCCAAACCGCGAACACAACAAACACCACGTACCTCCCAAACACACACACACCATAGGCTGCTTCTGGGATTCGCGGGGAATGTTATATATTGGGTTGATCGAAAGTCTTGCAATACTTTACGCTACTGCCTGTTAAGTTTGCTAAAGCTCTTACAGTATGGATCTTGTGTGGTGAGGTCACAGTACATTCTCGAAGCTTCCTCAGGCATACTATATAAAGCCTCGTCGAGTACGAGTACAGCAACAATGTCGACGATAAGCAGCGGCATCCTACGACCTATCGTCTACTACGAATTTCTGCAGGGCCATTACGCAAGGACTGCAGCCTCCAACATCTGCGCTGCATTCAAGGAGGAAGTCATTCATTCTTCCATAGTGGCCTGTTGGTATCAGCGCTTTAAGGATGGAGATATCTCTCCCGAAGATCGACCTCCTTCCAGACGCCCTTCTGTTGTGGAAGAAGACAACTTGCGCGAAGCCTTCAAAGTGAAGCCAAAGTCAACTACTCGCGAATTGGCGGCGACACTTGGATGTACGCAAAGCACCATCGTGAGGCAGCTGGAGATCCTTGGATACCGCGACGTTTTGTTGTCTTGGGCACCACATGAGCTGCGGGACTCTGACAAGGCATGCCGAATCAGTGTTGCTGAGTCGCTGCTTCTTCGCCCGCACAGAAAGGACTTTCTGAAGGACATTTTTACTGGTGATGAAAGCTGGGTTCTTCATGTTAACCACACCCGCAAGAGCCAATGGCTCCCACGCGGAGAACTGGCTCCTAGACAACCGAAACGTGGACACCGCGAAAAGAAGGTTCTTCTGCGTTGCTGGTGGGACACAGAAGGCATGCTTTAGTGGGAGCCGCTGGATAGTGAGACCGCAGTCACAGCATTTGTCTAAGCTACCCGGCTCCAGAGCTTGGCCGACGCTCAAAAAACGACCAGAGCGGGAAAATGTCTACCTGCTGCACGACAACGTGCGTCCTCTTGGCGCAAAAGTGAGTCGCGAGAACATCCATGAGTTAGGCTGTGAAGTTCTGCTCCATCCGCCGTACTCTCCAGACATCGCTCCTTCTGACTACCACCTGTTCAGAGCTTTGAAGTAGCATCTTCGAGGAAGAGAGTTCGATGACCGACGTCAAGTGGAAATGGAGGTTTCTGAATTCTTTTCCTCACAGCCCTCGGAATTCTGGCGGAAAGGAATTGAAAGCCTGCCTGAAGGATGGGACAGGATCTTAGACATGGATGGGGAATACATCGTGGACTGGGTTTTTGTATATTGCATTGTATTGTATTGTAATATTGTTGTGCTAGTGTTGCAAGACTTTTCGATCAACCTAATACAAGCTGAAGCCCGTAAACACACCCTGCCTCCGGTAATATTTAATAATATCTTCAATATCTGAGAAGAGAACAGCAGGGCGTTAATCGGCGAGTGTATTCTGTCGTCTGTGTTGTCACTCTTTCCACTGGAATCTGAGGTATTTAGGTTTCCTCGTCGGTGACTCGCTGACATGGGCTGATTTGTACGTTGCCGAGTTGGCTGAACTGGCCACGGTTGCTCCGACGCTCTATGACGGATATCCTGAGGTGGGTCAGCGAGTTCTTCAAGAACTGCATTTAAAAAAATGGCATGGTGATCTTGACCAGAGATGAGCGGACTTTCCGTTTTCGTGTTCCGAATTCCGATTTCCTGGCCGTTTCAGCCCTTTCGTAAGGACATGAAGGATGTTGAAGATCCATTATGCAGACACATAATCCTAATTAATTTGAATTATTGTGTGGAATCTTTTTTAGAATCAATACTTAGGTGTGGTCTTAATAACAGAAGCGTCAGCTATAAGCGCGCCGTATTTATAAGAAAACTCCTATAAGAACAACTTTTTTTGTGAGGAGACAGCTGAATTCGTTCGTATTTCATTGCTATCCTTTACAGTTCAGTTATTCAGCGATATTCTTGCCTTGTTTGCTCTGTGAAAAATGACTCTATCCATGAACGCGTGGTAGTGCAGTCGAAGGAGACGCCGACTATCACGTGCACACGATTCCAGGTTCCTGGTTCGGATTTCCCACCCAGGCCGGCCACCATCTCTCCGGGGGCAGTGAGTTGGTAGCAGACTTCCCGGGGAGGACAAGACACTGTTTCGTCCATCAAATGGCTACCTCAGTTCATTGTGTAGGCCAAAGACGCACTTATGTTGCCTGCACGACATCGAAGTAGAACACGTGGCGCATTCTGGCTAATCTCGACCTTTATCCTTTCTTTTTGCGTTTTTTAAAATATCTCGAAACTACCGACGCCAAGGTGGTGTTCACATTTTGCTTACAGAATCCAAGTCGAAATTTTGCATTTGCTTTTCGTTTTTCCATTGATCATTATTAATATTTTATTAATGTTTTTAAAAGAAAATTTAGATTTAGATTTTAATTTTTTTAGATATGGTTTAGAAAAGAGAATTGCTGCACTGTACGCATTTCAAAGAACAAAAAGAACAAGGAAACTGAAGCGCAGATTCTACCCAGGTTCTACTATTATAGGGTCGCAGAGAAGTATGGCTTGCTACATAAATGGGGAAGCTTACGCTAATCGTGAACTGCTTTGAGTTTAAGTGAAGCTTTTGATAAACATAAAGCATTGCCTTTTGTTATCTTCAACGGACTGCCATTTCAGTTGAAATCTCATTCGGAAAAGGTTCGCTCGAATCCGCAGTTAAAGAAGTGGCTCGAAACCCGGCCGCAGACGAAATTCTAAAGCGGATATGCTTATCTCGTGGTCGATGTGGCTGGTTTTAACAAATGTCGACGACTCTTCTGTAATGTTTGTTCTACTGTTAATATGTATTGCAATAGCTCGTTAAGTATGCCTTGGTATGTGGCACCTTTGATAAAAGTTGGAAATAAATTATCATTTCTGAGTATGTTTTAGATTACGGGAAACGTCTGTTCCGTTCCAGTGCTTTGAATGTTCTCGCCATGGTGCACGACTTGAAATGAAAGATCTTGAAACCACTAGATTGAGAGAAAAGTAGTTCAAATACATATGAAATATATAGGACGACTGTCAAAGTCGGAAGAATATGGGCCACTTCCCGTAAGAGCAGAGAATCCAGACTTTCGTGTCGTTCAGCTTCATGGATTGAATCTCGGAATGGCGAGGTTGGAATTAATTCCAAAATAAGGTACTATGTTAGAAAGCAATTGCGTAAAAAATCAGCCGTGTAGTGCGAGGTAGAAATGACTCAATTCATTTTCTTTAAGCCTTAAGTGACTGGTAATGAGGTTACAAGCTCTCTCGACGACTTTAGGCGATCGAGATTCTTGCGCCAGGCGGAGCTCGAACCCGCCGCTCCCGTTGATGGGGCAGGAATGATCTACGCCATTACACCACCAGTGCTGTTCGATCGAACGCAACATGAGAATCCGGAAAATGAGATAAATTGAAATCGAGAAACCTTAAAATAACAGAAAGCCTTGCTCAGAATCGACGATCGCACAGAAAAATAGAAGTAAAGCCTACATGGTGTTCCTGTAATTTAGCTTAAGGTTCAGGTGTGCGGTATCAAAACCAATCATGATAAGGGGTTTTCGATCAGTCCTAGTCCGGATGGGCCACATAACTAAAAAGTACGTAACAAAATGAATTGAGACTTACCAAGCGGCTCCTAGAGAAGAAGATAGGACCTAAAAGAAACAAAAAACGAATAGACAATCGAAGAATAAAATCGCCGCGGTTTTACCACTGTCTCGCCGGGCGAAGGGCGACGCAATGGAGGCATGACGAGTGCTGACCACCGCCTGACATGCTTACATCCGCGGCGAAAACTAATTTAATTTTTTCGTCTTTTTCTTCGTGAATTTTTTTAGTTTAGGCCCTATTTTGTTCCGCAGTTGCCGCTCGGAGAACCTCATGTCGATTTGCTACATAAGTTTTAGTTATGTGGTCCCCTGAACTGGGATAATCGGGATTTTCTTATAAAAGGAAAAAAACTCAGTCTGAACTCTACGGTCTAGCGTTGAAATAGTAGTTGTTTATTGGAATTGTCGATCACGGACACTAGTAAAAAACGGCTTGAGAAGCATTAGTGGAGGAATTGTTTCCACCATCCAACGCGAATAACATTCAAGTGATAACTTTGGGTACTCGATGCTCTGCTGCTGGTATAATTCACGATGAAATCTAGTGATCGTATTAGTAAATTACACCCGGACATATTGATGAAAATCCGAGAGCAAAGCACGAATATCTGCTGGAAATTTACTCTGCTCCGATAAGAGGAATGTTACCACCCTTTCGTGCTGCAATTCCAAATGACACGTCGTTGAATTCATCACCACAGAAGTTGTAGAATTTGGAGTTAAAAGCTGTTTCGATTTTCTACTGTCACCATATATCTAGCTTTCACAGCGTTGTTTTCTCATAATTCTAGGACTGCGTTCAGAGGAGAATTTTCGCCTGCTACCAGAGCGTCGCAAAAATGCTCTTCGACTGTTCATGAACTCTGTCAAATTATTCGCAACTTATTGAATGGTACATAGTTGAAAAGTTCGAAACGCTGTCAATAAAGGTGTTGACCACGCTGAGCTTCATTATTGAAAAATCTGAATGTGACCATTAATGGTTTGAAATATGACTTCCAATTTTCGTATTTCGAATTCAATAGATCAGAAGATGTTTCAAATCTTCTGTGCCACACAGGTTCTGTGCGATTCAACTTTATTTCACCTGACGTTGGGAAGATTAGAGCAATTGACGGGATGAGTGTACAGTCCGCAAAACACCGAACTTCTTTCAGGCCCTTGATAACGACGATACCGTCGAAACGTCAGGCGAAATAAAGTTGAATTTAACAAACCTGCGTAGCACAGTAGATTTGAAGCTATTCCACCAAAATGCCCAGGTTTATAGTCAATCATGGAGATCAGAAGATGATTTCTGATTCTGAAGACGTTTCCAGCTGTCACGTGGATGTCACAATAAAAAAGGATGCAGGGCGACCTTCCTCACTGTTTACTCGATTCTGTTCGTTCTGCTGACAAAGTGTACGAAGATGGGGACTTAGGTGGTATACAGGTTACAATCAGTCGACTTCAGTCCGTTATTCTCCCTCCATCTGTGGCAGAAGTGATGACAAAAGGGAGTGATAGCTTATCTCATACACTGCGTACTATCTCACTACGTATTTCGGAGACACAGTGTGGACGATGCTGTGACTCCCCAGTGCCACAGTTCGGTTTGTCGTTGCAGGGCGGTCAAGAACATGCAGACAAACACAAAGCGAGAGAGAGAGAGAGAGTGCAAGGCAACGCAGGCGTATAAATTCACCACCCGCCGGTGGTTTCCATCGCCTCGACCGATGGCTCGGTTGCCTTTCAAGTCTAGAAATTCTCTCAAGTCCTGCGCTCCATCTGAGCTGGTACGAGACGTAGTACTCTAGGGTAGGAATACCGAAGCTTGCAGTGAACGCGAGGATCGGAGTTTATCCACTCGTTGGCTGGATGCGCCACGCATTTTTCTATGAGGTGCTCGATTGTTTCTATGAAATACAACCCGCGCAGGAACTTATGGCTTGGCCATGTGCATTTTAAAAGATGAGTTATGTAGATTCCTGTTTCTCTGCTACCAAAAAGATGGACATACATTCGTCTTGCCCACTTTAAGTTTTCACTATTCAACACTATTTTCCTGGGTTATATCTCTTTTTTATTTATTTCACCTGTTTTCTAATACACATCTATCTCCACTGTTGCAGTCAATGTTCTCAAATTGCATTTAATTGTTTTCGTAGTCTTTCTTTCTTTTGTTACACATCCTCGTTCGCCTGATCTTCCTTTTATTTCCATCTTCATAATTCTTTTCTCATTTAGACAGATTTTGAAGATATCTTAAAACAAGCTCCTCTTCTTCACTGAAGAGCCAGAGAAGGGGCATAACACAATGGTTTGTTTGAAGAAACTGGCAAAACGAACCTTTTATTTCTTTGTTACGTAACTTTGTTTCGTTTATTATGTAAAAACCAGTCGTACGTCGGTCTAACGGCCGCTTACGACTGGTTGGGGGCTTTGCCCCCAAACCCCGAGAATACAGGGTGCGCCATAAATATGGTCACTCAATAAAAAGCGAGTTACTCACGGGGAATTTGTCAGGGAATAGCGAAACTTCCTCAACAATTTATTAACAATCTAGTTAACACGCAAAGTGGATATCATCTAATATGATCTTCCTTGGCACGAATGACAACCTTCAGGCGCTTAGGGTAGGACTCAATGGCGGCACGCAAGGTTGCTTGCGGAATTTCCTTCCATGCCTTTTCCCGTGAAGATTTCAATCCTCGAATCGTAGTGCGCCTTTTAGGGCAGGCTTCACCCTCTAGAATGAACCAACGCAGTAATCCATAACACTCAAATCTTACGAGTTTGTCGGCCATTCAGAAACGGGGATGAAGTTGGGAAGATTCCTTGCGCACCACTCCTGAGTCTTCTTGGACTTATGAGCGGGTGCGCCGTTCTGTTGAAAGGTCCATGTTAAATTCCCAGAGTGTTCTTGAGCGTAGGGAAGCAACTCCCTCATCACAATGTCGTTCATGTAGACATTGGTGTTGGCTTGGCTCCTTTTTCAACGAAAACCAATCGTGTCCATCTTGTGGCGCAAACTCCGGCCCAAACCATCAGGGAAGCTGCGTGAGAGTTTCTGTTAACGGTATCTGCATCCTCATCACTTTCAGCCAATAACCGCGAGTTTCGGCGGTCAAAATGCTGCTCAATTGAGAAAAGTTTCTTACCGGTGAAGAGCGTCGTGCAGTGGTCGTGCCGCTCGAGGAGACTTGGACATTTTTTTCTTCTTCCTTCCATCTGTGCAGGCGTTTGTCCGTGCAGTTGACGGAACTTGTAGGTGTATAGTCCAAGTTCATTCCTAACAACTCGCTTCATCATCGTAGCCGATACGTTGAGCACGGATGCCATCTTTCTCATGCCGCGGCCTGGATTCCACTTGAATTGTTCTTTTTGTTCCAAAGACTGCTCGTAGCTACGGATACCGGGCAGCCAGGTCGGGAAAGATCAACGAGAGTGTTACGTTCCACACAGCGATAGACTGTCATCTTGTGCAGCTTCAGCAGACGAGCGATGTTGGGAACAGAAAGTCCTGCCCTTCTCGGATCCAAGATTGCGCCTCTTTGACAACAAGACTTTACCATTTCTGATAGAAGCAGTGTGGAGATGCAAAAAACACTATACACGGTTAAGATGACACGTAGAATCCGAAAAAAACAATGGAAACATAAAAACGTTCACAAACAAATACAAAAAATGACGCGCGAAAAAGTGACCATATTTATGGCGCACCCTGTAGGACGCCATGGCCGTTACGGGTTCCTATTCTTCCCTAGGCCTTCTGACCTTTATGTTAATCGAGATGGATCGACTGACCCGACATCAGATTCGTGTTCAGCGACCTCGATTACCCCCAGGGCCGAGGTTTTTCGCGCCACTTGAGCGCCATCCTCAAAAAAATCGATAATATCGATCGATATCGATTGATCCGACTTCAGATTCGTCTTCAGCGACCTCGATTACCCCCAGGGCCGAAATTTCGTGCCGCTTGAACGTCATCCCCAAAAAATCGATAATATCGGTCGATATCGATTGGTCGACTTCAGATTCGTGTTCAGCGACCTCGATTACCCCCAGGGCCGAAGATTCGTGCCGCCGACATGTTCGGCACGCCTACGGCTCGCCATGCACGGTTGCCGACGTGTTCAGCACGTCTACGGCTCGCCATGCACGGTCGCCGACGTGTTCGGCTGCCGCGCCTTAACTCAAGTGTGACGGACGGACAGACACACGCACACACGCACACACGCTTGCTACTTTATATATAGTAGGATACGATGAATGAACACTTTACATCTTTCTATACTTTTTTGAACGTCTAGATTTTCTTGTGTTCTATAATGGCTAGACTGGCCAGTACTCAAACCCAAAATTGATCTGGGATTCAGAGTGAGAGAACAACCGCCTTCCCTAACCCACCCCTTTTTCAGATATGCTGTTCACAACGTAATATATCACAAGAGAGCAGAGGAGTCCGTGGAAGCCGAATACCTGACGAGGTTTAAAACTAGCATTCTTCATCCTGACGCTATCATAATTATCTGGTTCTTTGCTCTTCTAAAGGGTGAACCAAGATAACGTGAACAAGATTTTTTTTTGTCATAATTATAAAACAACCAACAATTCGAGAAAACGACGACTAAATTACGGCAATACGAACATTAGGGTACTCATGTTTAAGTGGTTTCGAAGTGGCCTCCCTCGGAGCGGATGCAAAGGGCCAAACGTTTCGCGAATTTTTCGACGATGGGCCGCAGGTCATCCGGAGACAACCAACCGTTCCCATTCCTGGCGCAAGGATTCCTTCAGAGACTCGAGACTGCGGTGGCGTTTGAAGTCGACCCTATCCTCTAAAATGCCCACACGTTGTAGCCCATCGGATTCAAATCCGGAGAATACGGCGTCATTCCGAAGGCGTGGTGACCTTGCAGTACGCCTGCGCACTCTTCGCACTATGTCCTGGAGCAGAGTTCTGTTGGAACGTCCGATGGGTATCACCGAAGTGCTGGTGGGCTCAAGGAAGAACTACGGACTCGAGAATGTCTCGCTGGCACACATCTTCGTCGATTTTCACTCCTTTATCCATGAAAACCAGGGGTCTTGCCGCTGGCGCAGATCCCGCTCCAAACCATGGCAGATTGTGGGCTTTGGACGATAGCAGAGGTGCCTGAAGCCTGTGTAGGCCACATCCTAGCATTTTGGCGATTGGCGACTGCTCCACGGTGAACAGCTTTTCATCCGTGAACAGAATCTGTTCCCAGGTACGACCTGCGGCCCATCGTCGAAAAATTCGCGAAACGTTTGGCCCTCTGCATCCGCTCCAAGGGAGGCCACTTCAAAACCACTTGAACATGGCGTACCCTAATGTTAGTATTGTTGCAATTTAGTCATTGTTTTCTCAATTTGTTGGTTGTTTTATAACGACGACAAAAAAATCTTGTCCAAGTTATTTTGGTGCACCATGTATAAAGCTGCCATATGTTGCGGAGACGGAAGATCTGCAAGGTTTCAATGAGCTTTGTTGCTGTCTGATTTTAGGGTGTACCTTTAGTTAGTTACGCGGTGTAGAAGCTAGTGACTTACAGTTATGTGAATTGATTCTCGTCCATTTCAGCTCGAAAAGTTTCGGCCTAGCTATGGAAGTTCTGATGGAAATTACGCAGAGCCTAGTTAATTAAGGAGAATCGAAGGCGAGAATCTAAGTCGATCTAACATGGGCACTCCTGGACCGGATGCTCGTAAGAGGTGGGGGAGAAATTCTATCAACTAATTCAAAATGACCACCGATCAACGTATTAGGTTGTCCCATAAGTCTTCGCCGTTTTTTTCAACCATTCACTGCAGATTCTGCCGGCGGTCTCTTGCAAAGCGCTGCATAGCTTTCGAAAGAGAATGATTTGCTCTATCAGAGCATGTATTGCATTCCTTTTTCATCATGAACTTTGTCAATTTTTAGGTCGTTGAAGTGAAAAGTGAAAAGTGAAAAAGTGAAAAAGTAGCCATTTGCGCACTTGTTCTCTCCGCTTGGGTTTGTAATTTTTTGTGCGGTTTTTTATAGCATTTAGGAGACAATGTTCTGTACTACAAGAATATGTGCTAGTGCTGTTTGCTCATTTGTCCTTTATTGATTTTTAGGTCATCAAATTGGGACGTCCGAAGGAGGGTGGTTATTTTGCCGACAGCTCTTGCTCTGTGGTTGGAGTTTTTGGGTTGGTGTTATATGTCATTCGAAAGCGAATGTGTTGCTCTATAAGAATATGTGTTGCGTTTATTGATTTCTATTGAATGTCAACAAAATGCCAAACAGAGAAAAATCGTCTTCACCAACAACTCCTTCTCCTTCTTCAGTTGTTGATATTCGACAGAAATCAACGTGAGCCAATAAACGTGACACAAATTCTTACTGAACAAGACATCCTCTTCCAAACGACATATAACACCAAGCAAAAACGTCCAACCACAGAACCGGAGTTTTGGTAAAAATTCGGACGGAAAAGTCGGAATTCCCAATTTGATGGACTAAAAATCAACAAAGGGCAAGTGAGAAAATAGGTCCAACACATATTCTTGTAGCACAGAACATTGTCTTTCAAGTGCTATAAAAAACTGCGCAAAAATTAGAAACCTAAGCGGAGAGAACAAGTGCGCAAATGGCTACTTTTTAACTTTTCACTTCAAGGACCTAAAAATTGACAAAATTCACGATGAGAAAAGAAATGCAATACATGCTCTGATAGAGCAAATAATTCTCTTCCGAAAGCTGTGCAGCGCTATGCAAGAGACCGCTGGCGAAATCTGCAGTGAATCGTTGAAAAAAACGGCGGGGACTAATGGGATAACCTAATAGATAAACTAACAGTCCTTGAAATGCAGCTCAGATTCGCCAATCGTATGCTTATTTCTGGGAATGGCATCAGATGCATTGCACGGACACGATGGTGCAATTCTGAGCATTCAATCTTCAGAAGCTTGGCCACTTCACTGTGAGAGTTGCCGAACGTGGACTAAGGGAACGTAGTCGACTGTTTCTAGCACGAGCCCACTATTACCTAGGAAGACGTGATAGTAGCTGCAACCGTTAGAAATGCTAGAATTGGAGCACTAATGTTGGGGATGAGATGAAGTGCGTTGATTCGAATGGTGTTGATTTCTGCTGAATTCAGTCAGTATGAAGAAGGTTATGATCGTTTAAAATGGACCAGTTAAAAAAAAAAACTAACACTACTTAAAAGTTATTACACTATTCAATGCAGTTAAAAATTTCTCAGGAGCCAAATTTTGTTGTGCAATTATGAGTCGCCTCGTAGACTGCCAGGGCGACTCTCTCTTTTACCGAAGTACGGTTTTGTAATAAATTCCAGTCGTTGGAACTTATAGCGAAGGCACTACATTTTGACTTGTGCAGGAACTGGTTTCTACTGGAGACTAATTTTGCTGAGGCGCACCAGCAGAATATATGGGAAGCAATCTTCAGTGGAAGGCGATCATGCAAAAAGAAAACAGATCGAGAATTCTGAAGAGATATTCCGTCTGATGTCAAAGTTTATTTGCTCATCACCGAACCGTTCTTCGAACCGCCAGCTACAGACTTTTTTAAAGGGCATTTTCTGCTTCCCGTCGTATCAGTTGGCGTTATCACTATTCCAAGAACTTAAGCGAGGCCTCCACTTGACCTCATTGACTGTACATACATTGATTCGATTTCGCGGCCAAGGTGGCACTCTTCTTCCCCTTGTATCAGTTGTGGGGCGCACTTGGCGCAAATCTATTGGGGGGGGGGGAGGGAGGGTCCACCACGTTTCTTTTTCGGCAGTTCTACCCCGTAAACAGCAGGCTTGAACTATGCATGTTTGCTTGCTTAATTTCGTTATTTTCAAAGTTTTCGAACGACATTGCTGGTCTTAGATTATAAAAATGACAGTGGACCTTCCTTCATTAGAATTGCACCGCGCACTTCAGCATGTCAGTGTGTTTCTCAGCATTTGTCATTGTCAGTCTTCTGTACGTTCTTTCTTCGATGAACACGCGATCAGCGTCGCACAGCGTGGAATCGAGAGGACGATGCTCGGAGTGACACGACTCACGCAAGTGAGAGAAGGCCTCCGGAGTTCCGAGCTTCGCCGACGTTCGAAGATCAGAGACGCTGTCGCGTGGGTCAAGTTGTCGAAAATTAGGTGGGCCGGCCACATAATGCGTTTCGCAGACACCCGCTGCACGAGAGCCGTTACCGACTGGATTCCGCGGGCTGTCAAGAAAACACCAGGACGCCCACCAACGAGTTGGTCGGACTTCTTCGTGAAAGCCCTGACCGACAGCTTCATCCCGTGTCAAAGTAAGCTAAGCTGAACAACATTCCCAACAAACTTGGAATGAACAGCAACCAAGAAGATTCAGCGCAGTTCATGGTGTTTTCAACAATCTTTGAGCGAGTCATAACGCATGCCACTAAGGCAGAGAACAAGTTGGACTGTGGATGCGTTTGGCACCAGAAATAGAACCACCCGTAACAGGTGATCGTCCTTGCATTGCATATGACGCCCTTCGTGCCCCTCGAGCGAGGAGGATCCATTGGAGCACTCTGGCACGCGACAGGGACGAATGGAGACGCTGCTGGCACCCGCTCGAGCAATTCGATGATCAACGGGACGACAGGTGATACAGGTGATACAGGTGTACGTTCTATGCAGGAGTCTGGCTCTGAAACCAGCTTTGTTAAGTACCTTTAGCGACCATTTACACGTCTAGGCGATATCGCCGTCCTCGGAAGTCCAGCCGTGACCCGAGGTTTTATTAGTGAATACTTTTTAACTCAACTTGTCGAACTTGTCGATCAGGATGGCTTGAGGATACAAAGTGGGGGAAACTGACGTGATTTGCTGGAAGGGTACGCATTCAGCCTCAGCGAGACGTCATGAGGCAAACTGAATGCGTATTTAGCCATTAGAATTGCTCTTGGTGGTCAGAAGATGAATAAGTCAAGAATCGTCTCACTGACGGGCTCGTACAGATCAGCCAGAGGAGGTACCGGCTGAGCGTACAGACGACTCAAGGCTCCAAGTCAACCGATCCCTCCATCCATTCGGGGTCTGTGAACTGATATCAGACTTGTCTGGGAAAGGTGAAACGCTGACTTGTCTATCGGCTGGACACCGTAAACCGTGCATAGGCCAAACACGCATTTTAAGCAGCTTTACGATATCACGTAGAAATGCAAGGCGTGGCGCGTCCAAGAGGAGATTGATTAACGCCATCCGCTATCCACAGTTCTTATCGTTTCACTGTCGTTGAAGAAATAGCGGACTTGGTTGGTGTGGGCGGAGCCCGAAACTTGACGCAGTCCCAGGCGAGGTGGAAACCAGCACCTTCTTCGGTACTGCGATAGGTGACCCGATGCTCGAGTCCAAATATTCTTTTTTCAGATGTCCCTTGTTTCATAGAATACTCGTTCCTTCATTGATGCATCGTGTTGACTCTAAATCAGTTCCGCCCTAAATCTTCCGGTATTGCAGAATGGTCCACTACAAACTCACTTACTTCAATGGACGTGGTCTGGCAGAGATTATCCGACAGGTGAATGGATTTTCAGTGAATTTCGCTGCCGTTGCGGAAACACTTGGCCTTGATTTGTTCTTCAGGGTGAATTGAGAATCTGTGATTTCAGCTCTTCGTTGTCGCCAAGCAGGACTACGAGGATGTGCGTCTGTCATTTGAAGAGTGGCCCAAACACAAGGATGGTGAGTTTATTATTACAATATTGGAAGCCGTAAATCTACAGTACTCCAGCAAGGCTTTTGACTGTATCTCACTTTCACCATTCACATGGGCTGTATCATTTTGGAAGTTTACTCTCTCGCGTCTGAAAAATGCTTTGAACGTGAAAAAGCTTAAGAAAGAGAATAATCTTTTTACTGAAACCTCAGAAATGGCTCGACTGATGTTCTTCAATGCCGCTGGATGTCCATTTCTGAAACTAAGGTCGCTTTAAAGAAGACAGCTACCCGCCTGTAGGTCTCACGGTAGAATTCTGGGTTTCCTCACATTCAAGCGGTAATTGGCAGGCTTGTGTTCGCATCAGACGAGCACAGAATTTTGAAGCCGAAAAGATAGATCAGTCAGACCCCGTAGTGCGGCTAATCTACCTTGGAAACTGTTGCATGAGTTAAACAAGTAGCATTAGGTTGTCGGAAATTAATGCAGGTTTTGGACCTCAAATTTTAAAACGATATATCTCAGCTCTGTAACGCAGTCGGAGGAGGCGCCGACTGTTGCCTGTATCCGATACCATGTTCCTGGTTCAGATCTCCCGCCCAGGGCAACCAAGCCTTCCATCCCTCCGGGGTCGTTGAATTGGTACCAGACTTGTCTGGGAAAGACAAAGCGCTGACTCGTTCATCGGCTGGCCACCACAAGTCAATGTATGGCCAAATACGCATTCAACTCGCCTCCACGACATCCCGTAGAAGTAGAATGCGTGGCGCAACCCAAAGGGATTGAATAACGAGGTCCTTTATCCTTTATCGTTTATATCTCAGCTCAAGCACAACTTTATTAATAAAGGACGGCGTCACTCAATCCCTTTTGGGATGCGCCACGCATTCCACTTCTACACCGAAGTCCGGAGTTCTGGAGCGGACGAATTCGTCGAAGGCAGTTTCCACCTGGGCTCGGTTATTGAAGCATTTCTCGCTCAAGAACTTATCCAGATGCTTGAAGAAATGGGAGTCGATTGGCGAAAGAACCGATGAATATTGCGGGTGTGGTAGAATTTCGTAGCCCAACTCGTTCAACTTCTGCACTGTCGGATGCGCAACAGGTAATCGCGCGCTGTCGTGGGGAAGGACTAGTCCTTTTCTATTTACCATTGCCGGGTGCAGTAGTCGGAATTTTTGGTGAACTTCGTCGATTGGTAGGACGTACTTCTTTGCCGTCATTGTTGTGCCCGAATTCAAGAAACTGTTGTGAATTAATACAGAAACAGACCACCAAACAGTTATCGTAATCTTCTTTTAGTTCAGTTTCGGTTTAGGGGACTGCTGCGGAGCTTCGTCGCGGTCCAACCACTGAGCCGATCGTCGTCGGTTATCGTAGGCGATCCGCTTCTCGTCACAAGTTAGGATACGGTCGAAAAATGGATCTTTGTCAAGGAAGCTGCGCTTACTACAGCTTGAACAGACGATTTTTTGAAGGTCGTTCAACTCGTGTGGCATCGATTCATCTAACTTCTTTGTTTTTCCAATTCTCCGCAGATGTTCCCAAACACTTCATTTGCCTACGCAGAGTTCTTTTGCAAGTTCTCGAACTGTCACACGTGCATTTGCTTCCACCAAGGTCTTCAACTCGTAGTCATCATGCCAGAGCGCCGTCCGCGACCGGCCTCATCCTCGAGGTCGAATTCACCTCGAAGAAATTTCTAAAAACAACCCGTCACCGTGGATTCGTTAACACTTCCTTGGCTGCATACCTGGTTGACGTTCCGAGTTGGTTCCCCCGCAGTACGACCGGGCTTCAACTCGACTAGAAGTAAGTCTGCCGAAATTGCTGCTTTGACACGTCCACTTCTAGCGGACAAAATCTGCCGTGAAACATCCTATATTAGGAACGAATAGCAGAGTGAGAAATCGCATAGAACCAGCTTTGTAACAGTGTACAATTATGCACTATTCCAAGGCAAAGTTTCACCAAAAAATCCCGCTCGAAAGTTAGAGGTCGAAAACCTGCATTAATTTCCCGACAACCTAATTAAATGCTCCTAAAACATAACACGCAAAAGGAGAGAGAGGTAAAATGCGTGGCGCAAGCGAACGGGAGCTAGATGTAGAGCTGCCCTTCTCATGAAAACTCTCCTGAACGAGCTAATCATTCAGAGATGCCGTTCGGTCAGATGCCAGTGCTTGAAGTAGACGGGAAAAAGTTGTGCCAGTCGCACGCCATTGGACGCTACTTGGCGAGAAAGTTCGGTGAGTAGAGGTAGATGTCGACATGATATCAGTGCGAGCTCATCTTCTTCATATTGAGGCTACGCCGGGAAGAGCGAGTTTGAACAGGCTGTCGTTGACTCGATTATGGACGAGTCAAAGGACTTCCTGTTGGAGGTCCGTCCGTACTTCAGAACACTGCTTGGCTTCGAGAAGGGCGATCTGGTGAGTGAAGTAGCGCACTGGCGTACACGGTTGTCTCAAAATGCTAAGAAACCGCTTTGCAGGAGACGCTCGTGAAGGAGGCTGTGCTGCCGGCGCGTGATAAGTTCTTCCCGCTCTTCACGAAATTCCTGAAGAACAACAAGTCCGGTGAGGGTGTTCTTCGTCACATAGGGTTGCAGGTAGTTAGAAGCTCACACACGCAAACACACCATCATCGCACAGAGACCACAGGGCGCCCCCACGTGACGTGAAATTGCAAAAAAAAATGGGCAAGAACTGCATTGTGTTCTGAGAGGGGCACCGAAGATGAGCACATCGCTATAATTCCAGAGAAAGTGAAAGCAGCTGGAATTATAATGAAGTGCCATTTTCGGTGCCCCTCTCATAACACAATGCAGTTCTTGCCCATTTTTTTAAAAATTTTTTGATACTGCTCAACGACGGAAATCACTGTCCAGTGGGGGTCACTGGAGGCTAGAAGTTGGATCTGACGTCGATTCGAATAGTTCCGATTCGCCTTTTTTTCAAACCCTGGTTGAAAGAATTTTAGGAACAATTAGATTTTTGAAAAGCCCAAAATCTAAAGACCATTTAGACAGGAGCGATTTTCATCAAGCAGGGTTTGTGGATAAGTCAGGTAATTGATTTCGATCAGAAACCCGGTCTCCTACGCAATTCGGATATCCGATGTGAGATTCGAAATAAGCCAATTATTTGGATTGCCGAAAAATCCTTCTTATCAAACTACTTTGTTTGGAATCATCCCGAGATTCGAGAGTTTTCCAAAATTCCATTATTCGCAAAATCTTTTCAACAGGGTTTAAAAAAATGAAGGATCCGAATCGGCGTCGGATCCAACGTCTACTGGAGGCTCGAACTTGTCCCACCACTTTGATTAAGCTTTAGGTATTCCAAGCTCTTTAACGCTATAAGGGCTGCAAGCCCTTGAGCTCTCAAGCTTTCCGTGCAGTACATCGCATTCTGATTGTCGGAGTACATTCCCTTCTAGATGCACAGACTATCTTGTGAGGTAAGGAAGAGGACCATTTACAGATCTGTATTCTATTCAGCGGCTAACTAGTCGCACGAGGTCGCGCAGTTGGAGTATATTCGCAGCCGATTCTAGGTTCCTAGTTCGGTGTCACCGTACAGGGCCACCAAGACCTGGGTCCGGTTTCATCAACGCGCATACCCATGGGTATGCTGGATATACGGGGGTAGACGTACCCATGATGTGAACATACCCACGATTCATGATAAACCTCACCCGCCAGATCGTGAGTATATCGGTGGGTAGAGAAAACCCGCCGATCGTTGTGGCTACATCCGTATACCTGCGACTCATTCGCGCCCCACTGACAAAACGGCGCTCCAGTGAGATCATCTGTTTTGGCGAAAGGCCTAGTTATACCTTAACCTTGATTCCTTTCCCGAATACGATTCGTAGCCACTACTATTGCTGGTGGTGGGTACGATTCCCTAACGATATCTCTACCTATACCTGTTGCTTGATGAGTCCGGTCCCAGGACGCGCCCCAATGAGTGGGTCGGACTTCCACGGCAAAGCCATGAACGAACGATGTGACACTCTTCGTGCCCTACAAGCGAGGAAGATTCATTCAATGATTCATTTTCGATGATTTCGCTAGGAAACTCATGATGAATTCTCAGTGGACAACATTAGATTGGTAAAAAAGTCTTGCACCAAACGTAATTTTTTCAAAATTTTATTGCTTCTTTTGTGGGCGACTTCAATATACAAAATAACTACCATTTATATCTACTACCTTCTGCCATCTGATGCGGAGATCACGAATTCTCTTCTTCCAGAATGACGTCGGCTGTGACTTGAAGAAATGCGCCACCTCGGATTCCAGTTCGGTTAGGTTGTTAAAGCACCTATCCCATAGGTCCTGTTCATACTTCAAGCAACAAGAGCAACAAGAGCGACTGGAGGGGCAAGAGCGACAAGAGCAACTGGCGACGGACATAGTGCGGTGTACGTACTCCACACTCCGTCCGTCGCCCCAGTCGCTCTTGTCGCTCGAAGTATGAACAGGCCCTGAGGTGTTGCTTGAGAGCTCGGAAGAGGTTGTAGTCTGATGGCGCAGGATCTGGCGAATACGTTGGGCGGGCAATACCTCCCACCTAAGCTCCTGCAACTTCTGTCGAGACGACCTTCACGACAATGCTCGTCCCCACGTTGCAAGGTTGTCTCAACAGAAGTTGCAGGAGCTTAGGTGGTAGGCACTGCCTCGCCCACCGTATTCGCCAGATCCTGCGCCATCGGAATACCACCTCTTCTGTGCTCTGAAGCAAAACCTGAGGGATAGGTGCTTCAACGACCGAACCGAACTGGAATCCTAGCTGGCACACTTCTTCGAGTCACAGCCGACTTCATTCCGGGAGAAAGGACATCGTGATCCCTCCATCAGATGGTAGTAGGTTATGGATGTAAATGGCAGTTACTTTGTAGGTTGAAGTCGCTCATAAAAGAAGCAATAAACTTTGAAAAATTACGCTGTGGTGCAAGACTTTTTCACCAACCTAATACTGCTCCAAGGAAAATGCTTTTTGGACTCTCTTCACCAAAGGATAAAAAAATGCTTGCCAGTACAATAATAATTAAATTTTCGTTGAAAAACTATCTAAAAATTCAAGAATCTCGATGTCCTAGGAGAAGACTCCGTTTAAACCTTGTGTCGAAATTTATGGTGTGTTCTAATTATGGACCAATTAAGAAGTCGACGTCGTGCGACGTCCTAGTGATGAAGCGGTTTCACGTGTTGCTACTGTAACTTCTTGTTTTGCTTTTAAATTCATTTACGCTATATATTTGTCTATGCATTAGAAGGTAAATAAAGAAAATAAATAAATATTTAGGCTATTTCGTCGGTGATTCTCTGACATGGGCTGATTTGTATGTGGCTGACTTTGCTGAGTTGACTAAGATTGCTCCAACGCTGTACGACGGATTTCCGGAGGTGCGTTAACGAGTTTTTAGATAAAACTTTAAAAGTTGGCATGAGTAGATCTTGAGCTATGCACCAACCTAAAGAAAATTGCAAGAGAATCGTCTGAAATGCCGTCTTGGAGCAGGCGAATTATAGAGTTTCAAGAAAAGTTATAGCGATTCAAACCAGTTTCTTTAAGCCTCAAATGGCTGGTATCAAGGTTGTAAGCTGTCACAACGATGTTTTTTTTGCGATCAAATCTTCTAGCGCCAGGACTCGAACCCGCACCTCCCTTTGACAGCTTACAATCTCAATAGCAGCCACGTGAGGCTTAAGGAAACTGATTTGAATCGTTTCTATCAAGACCGTCAGCTTAAGTGGTTCCATGCTGATATCAGCGGGCGGCTCATCCCGGATACGGGTGGGTGCTGATCGGTCCCACGAGGTGTGGATGTTGCGTCCGATCAAACGGCGCCGGTGGTGTAGAGGCGTAGAAGCATTCCCGCTCGGTCAACAGGAGGTGCGAGTTCGAGTCCCGCTTGGCGCTAAAGTTTTGGTCGCAACAAAACATCGATCTGAAAATTATAGCGAGATTTTAAACTGAAAAGGAGTTTTAACTTTATTAGAAGGTGTTCGGCTTGATTTGGGAAACGGTCGCTTTAATACGAAAAGTGTTCACTTTTACTTCAAAAGTGTCCACTTCGACGCGGAAATATTTAATATGCATATATTTAACATTTACTCGTCTAATTGGACACTTATCACACCAAATTGGATTTTCTAAACAAGCTCGACGCTTTTGCAGTTAAACGGAACGTCATCGTATGCAAACGGGGTTTTCCAGGTTAAGCCAGTGACTCTGCAACACGGTTAAAATAATTTCGTTTAGGGAAATATTAGTATACCTTTCTTAGAGGTTTTTTAAAATTCACCTGCCCTTACAGGCGAGCGCACTGTTTAAAGTTTTATGAACAAAAAACTTATTTTTAAGAAACAAAGTTTCATTTCATTTTAAAGCGAGGGAAAGCAGCAGTCATCTAGTAAACAAAAGAAGAGATTGTGCCATGTACTCGACTAGATCGTCGCGATTTTTCATCGATTGTTATCAAAAATTCTGCTTGCATAGAGTAACACAGATAGCGAAAAAATGGTACAACATGAAAGCTACAAAAAAACTCATATACCTTCAAACCTCTTTTTTATGTAGTCAGCATTTACACTATCAATCGAACAAAAATCTATAGAAATCTAGTCGACTGCCTGAAATGATCTCTTTGCTTAACTCAGCATATGATTGCTGCTTTTGTAAGATTTAAAATAAAATTTAATTAGTTACTTTCTTTAAAAATGAGCGGATAAATTTTAAAAATTTTAACGAAAGTTATACTGGATACGGTTTAAAAGTTATTCTAAACGTGTAGGAGAGTCTCAAATGTAATTTGAAAGACCCTCGTTCTGATTTAGAAGCCGTTCAATTTGGTTTCAAAAACATCAAGGTCGCTTAGAAAGGTGCCGAATTTAACGTAAAAATGGGAGATGTCTAGAAGATAACATGAGTGCTCATTTGGTCTGAACAGTGACTTCAGCTGTGCGGTAATCAGGAAAGGCCTCAGAGATGGAACAATTGGTTGGCCAGTCAAAATCAATCCATAATCGATTCGAGGTGTTAAAAAGGGTCAGACGCTTCAAGTCATTCATTGTGCAGGTCGAAAACGTACTCAAATTGCCTCCATGGCATGCCGTAGAAATATAATGCGCGGCGCATCCCGCCAAGGGATTCCCTAACGCCGTTCCTTGCGCTTTACACGTTTTTTACGGTACCTTTTTGCCTTTCCTTAGAAAATTGGAAATCTATCGTCGATAAGGGTGAAGTCGTATTTTGCTCCTGCAAGCTTAACGGAATTGTGTCCTCGCGTCTCCGGTTCTTACTCATTTCTAATATTCATTTAGAGAAATAAATTCAATGATGAGGTAGTAGAGGAATATGGTTTCCTACTCGGGTAAGGTTGCTCTTGTCCTGAACTATTTTGTATTTAACATTTTTGACATTTTTACGAATTACAAGACAATACCTTTTGTTAAACCTAATTAGCTGTCATTTCAGATGAAAGCCCATTCGGACAAAGTTCGTTCGAATCCGGAGCTGAAGAAGTGGCTTCAAGTCCGTCCACAAACAAACTTCTGAATCGCGTCCGACTGAAGCTACCCTGTAATCGATGTGATCGAGTTTAACAAATGTTAACGATTTCACTGCAATACTTCTGCTGCTACTTGTGTTGTGATAGCTCGCTAAACGTGTTCAACTATGTGACGTCTTTGTGGTATGAATCAGAGTGATGAACAAGTCAGTGCTTCACCCTTCCCTGGCAAGTCCGGTACCAACTACAAACATACAGTCTATTTATTTATTTGTTTGCACCATATAGTGCTCAAAAAATAAACGCAAAATTGACACGGTAAACTGCAAAAAACACAATGTGAGAAACAAGAAATTAAAAGCCATTAACGACACGAATGAAGTTAGTTAACTGACTAAACTGTAGTTCTTCAAAGAAGTAAGGGCCGATCTGCGAATCCGAGAAAAAACCGGCAAATTCTGTGAAAATTCTTTACTAGAAAGAATTAAATAGGAGGAGACTGAGGAAGGTTGAGATACAGTCTGCAGAACTCGTAGATAAACTTCTTTGGTGGCAGTTTTGCTTTTTTTTCAATGAAAGGTGGCGGGGTATGACATCACACTCACTGGACACAATACCTAACCATAAGATGTGAACACTTGCTTGAGATTTTATACCTGCAGAATCGCCCTCAGGCTCCTCAGGAGCATTGTACCAGGCCACAATATCGGAAATGGTTGATCTCGGCTTCCCGAACAATCGAATCACAGCTGGCAAACAGCTATGTAGCGTGAATACAGGGTGTTCCAAAATAACGTGATGAAGGTCTGACGTTCTCTCAAGCGAATGCATCGATCTGCAGCATGGCGGCCATAGCGCCATTTTTTCGTGCGTATCTTTTTGTACGTCTTATAATTTTTTAAGTTCTGTTTTTCAACAGTTTACGACATCATGTCAAGATGTCAAACCATCGCGCTGCGGGTTTTGGAGCTTCATCGTCAAGGAAAGCGCCAATGCGACATCATTAACCAGCTCGGTCGACTGTCTCCACAAGAACTCGTTGACATAACGAGCTTGGCCATGAAGGTGATCGACCAGGAGAAGGAAGAAATCGTACTGTGAATACGCCGCAGATCCGGAATATCATCGAGAAGCGAAAAATCCCAAATCCGAGAGTCTCCTGAGAAAAATGGCCCGTGATGTAGGTTCCATTCCCACATCACTGCATCGAATAGCCAGAAAAAAACAAGAACTCAAGCCCTCAAGCTCCCCAAAGTCCAGATTTAGAAGGACAAGAATAAGCGCAAACGGCTCTATTAATGCCGATAGCTCAAGATGCGGGCCACAGGTCGCGGGTGGGAGCGAACAGTTTTCCCGGATGAGAAGCACCTCACTGTGGAGTACGCTCACAACCACCCAAAGCGGCAGGATCTGATCTGAAGAGGCTCCAGCCGCCTTTGCCATCACCAAACGTCGTCAAAATCGGCAGGCGCTCATGGTTTGGCGAGGAATCTACAGCAGCGGAAGGACCCCTTCTTTTCGTGGGCGAAAAAGTAAAAAGTAGATGAAGATGTGTACCAACGGTACGTCTTTGAGACTGTGGCACTTTTCTAGTTCCAGTAGCACTTCAGCAATGCGCGGTGGACGTTTCAACAAGAATCAATCCCTGCACACAGGATGAAAAGCACGAAAGCATTGTGCAAGGCCAATTTTCCCGACTTCATCATGTCTGCGGAATGGCCACCGCAATCCTCGGATCTGAATCCGACGGAGCGTGTGCTCCGTTTTAAAAAGCCAGGGTCCGCGCCATACACCACCACAGCCTAGAGGTCCAGAAGGAATCTATGCGTGGGGGAGTGAGAACGACTGTCTCCAGATGACCTGCGGTCCATGGCCAGAAAACTTTGTGTAATTCTGTATTCGCGCCAAGGGGGACCACTTTGAATCCGGTCGAATACAATGTTGCCTAGTGTCTACGTTGTTGTTATTTATGCACTGTTTTGTAAAAATTATCAGCTGTTTCGTACTTATAATTTAAAAATCTCTATCCCGTTATTTTGGAACAACCTGTATTTTCGATAATCGCGGTTATTCGGTTGTATTTCGCGCTTTGTATGCAACATCGAGGCCATTCTGAGGTTATGACTGTTTCTGTAGAGGCTTCTGGCGTTCAACAACGCAAATCGCGACCTCTGGCGGAATTACGGTTGTGGCGGGAAATTTGTGTCTAAATTTGTCCGGACTTAAGCGCTGCACTCTGTATATTGTCCACATTTCTGAGAAGCTTCTAGAGAGAAAGCTCTCTTTGTCAAATGTGAATTTGAACAATTCAAATCAGTTTCCTTAAGCCTCAAGTGGCTGGTATCGAGGTAGTAAGCTGTCACAACGATGTTTTGTTGCGACCAAAACTTCTAGCGCCAGGCGGGACTCGAACCCGCACCTCCCTCTGACCGGGCGGGAATGCTCTACGCCATTACACCACCGGCGCCGTTTGATCGAACGCAACATCCACACCTCGTGGGACCGATCAGCACCCACCCGTATCCGGGATGAGCTTCCCGCCCGGTCAGAGGGAGGTGCGGGGTTCGAGTCCCGCCTGGCGCTAGAAGTTTTGGTCGCAACAAAACATCGTTGTGACAGCTTACTACCTCGATACCAGCCACTTGAGGCTTAAGGAAACTGATTTGAATTGTTTCTATCAAGACCATCAGCTTGACTGGTTCCATGCTGATATCAGCGGCCAGCTCATCCCGGATACGGGTGGGTGCTGATCGGTCCCACGAGGTGTGGATGTTGCGTTCGATCAAACGGCGCCGGTGGTGTAATGGCGTAGAGCATTCCCGCCCGGTCAGAGGGAGGTGCGGGTTCGAGTCCCGCCTGGCGCTAGAAGTTTTGGTCGCAACAAAACATCGTTGTGACAGCTTACTACCCTCGATACCAGCCACTTGAGGCTTAAGGAAACTGATTTGAATTGTTTCTATCAAGACCATCAGCTTGACTGGTTCCATGCTGATATCAGCGGCCCAGCTCATCCCGGATACGGGTGGGTGCTGATCGGTCCCACGAGGTGTGGATGTTGCGTTCGATCAAACGGCGCCGGTGGTGTAATGGCGTAGAGCATTCCCGCCCGGTCAGAGGGAGGTGCGGGTTCGAGTCCCGCCTGGCGCTAGAAGTTTTGGTCGCAACAAAACATCGTTGTGAATTTGAACAGTTCATGAGCCCAATGCTTCACCACTCAAATTCTTTCGGATACATGCCAAATGCAATGTTTAAAAAACGCAACGGTTTCTACTCAGATTGAAACGTTTATCTCTGAGCGAAGTCATATTTGTTTGGAATTAGAAGTCAACAACGGCGAAAACCTTCGGCCCTATTTACATATTCATTTATTTATTTATTTATTTAACGCGCCGCTTGACAGGGTGCAAGACTAGACGGTCGAATACAAGGAAAACTCTCTAAGACACTGAATACAAAAGGCTAATAATGGTGAATAAAAACTGCTTCAGTAGGAAAAAGGGAAACAAGAAACAAAAAATAACAACAGAAAAGGAAGTGAACACTTTGGATAGGAACCACTAAGTCGGCTAGATAGCGGAAAGAACGGAATGGCAGAATCATTCATAACCAACTGTACAATAAAAGAAGCAGGTTTCATAATAGATGTTTCACTTCTTCCGCAAAAGTTGAAACCACCTAAGGGAGGCTTGATTAAAATGGCATTTGTTCCCTAGAAGAAAAAAACTAGAGAAGAGAATATCAGTATTTAAATCAATTATTTAATAAAATGATTGAAAAATAAATAAAATAAAATAAAATAAAATAAAATAAATAATAATTTTTGTGTATCTATAGTAGAACCGACAGTAAACAGCTGGTTACAGTAGACGTCCGCAGTTACCGCTTCACCAGGGGCCGCATTCATCGACGACTTACTGCAATTTAGCATAGGAAATTACGGCCGAAATCTCTATAGCGCGGCTTATCAACCGATATGGTGAGCGATAAGCCGCGTTATCTGAGTTTTCCTCTGTTAATTCTCTGTTAAAGTTATGTAAGTCGTTGATGAATCCGACCCCTGGACGGTCTCAGAGATGGGAACCAGCTAACATTCTGGCTGAACACGGTGTTAGGGGTTCCAGTCCATAGCTTGCCGGGCACGCACCGCCGTGCGGGTCTCATCTTTCAGAGACATATGTAATAATATTCAGTAAAACTCGCTATGAGACGCTTCGCTGAATTATAACAGGGCAGGTACAGGAGACATTTTTAATTTGCCAACCTATTTGCATAAGTTCTCCGATATTTGATCCCTCCTGAATTGAAAGCGCATTTTCCCGCCAAATTTCTCACATGTATCAACGCGTAAATGATCGGTCGATAGAGACGGGAAAGGGCTACAAAACTGTTCCTAACATTTACTTCTGCGTTATTAACGTCAGCTATTATGGCTAAGCAATTCATACCAACTGAGACGCATTTTCGGCACGTCATGTTATTCCTGCATCAATCTGGCCTCATGCCAACGAATCGTATCGTCGCCCGAAGGATGTTTACAACGAGAGTGCTCCTGCTCGAAGTACTGTGTACCAGTGGTTCTCGAAGTTTGCAGTTGGTGAATTCTCCGTTGAAGATAGTGAACGAGAAGGGCACTGGATTTGGATGGCCTCCGAAGTAGAGTGGAAGCGGACCCACGCTAAACCACTCGCGAACTATCAAGCACTCTTGGTGTTAGTCACTCAACAGTCGTTCGAGGATTGAAGTCGATTGGCAAGGTGCAAAAATTGGGTCGCTGGGTACCTCACGACTTGACACAATATGACATGGATCGCAGAGCCGATGTCGCCCTGTCTCTCCTTACCCTCAGACGTACCCACGAATGGCTGGACAAACTTGTCACCGGGGATGAGAAGCGGATACTCTACTCTAATTATCACCGGCGTGCACAGTGGGTTGACGCAACTGGAGAGGCAGAGGACGATCCGAAACCCGACCTTCACGTGAAAAAGGTGATGCTACATATGCATTTGGTGGAGCGTTCTTGGTGTAGAATGCTGGGAGCTGCTGGACGAAGGGATAACAGTGACGGCAGAGGTTTACGTCAACAACTGAGGAAGTTGAGGGCTCACCTTCAAACCACACGAGGAGACAAGTGAAGGTGTATTTTCCACACGACAGCGCTAGACCGCATATTGCTAGAGCGACGGCGGCTGAGTCGCCGGACTATGGATGGACCGTTCTTCCACACCCACCTTACCAGATCTCGCTCCTTCTGATTATCATTTGATTTCAAGCTTTCAACGCTATTTGGACGGCCAGCAATTTAGGAACCGAGAGGATGTCAAGGAGGCACTGCTCACATTTCTCGAATCACAACCGGCCACGTTTTGGAGAAAAGGCATCCATGACTTACCAGCACGTTGGCGAAAGACGAAAGATGTAAACGGTGGTTACTTCAAATGATTTGATATTGTTGTTCGTATGTTGTGATAATAAATATTTCATGCCCCAAATGTCCGAGAACTTATGCACCAATCTAATAGTTTGATTGATAGCTGAAATAAAGTGTGTACGAGATCCTTTGTAACGAACTTGATTTCAAGATGGGTTGCTTATGCTGTTACTTATGGAATACCCTGAAGAACAAACATAAGAAATGAATCTTCTCAAAGCCAACTCCAGTTTCGCTGATTTTCATTTCGAGCATTTCGACGGGTACGGCTCTGCCGAAACTGTCTGAAAGATGATATCATAAGCTGCCGCCGAAACGCGTTGACAAACAGAGCGAGAGTGCGGACTGCGCAGGTGTTAGCCAACCTGCCACCTTCTTCGTCTGGATCCGCGGTTCAGTTGTCTTCTACATTCGGCACTGCTTCTCCTATCGTAATCGCCTTGTTCCTCCATACCTAATACTAGCGAAAATTGTTAAAAACTTGCAAAAATTGTCGCAAAAAACTGGATACTGATCTGTCCCTCGCATCGTAATCTGCAAGACGACCGCCGAGCACTGGGGTGGATTCTGATGACTGCATGGTGTCACCAAGGGAGACCTCCATCAAACCGTGGGGTGATGTATGCGTCACCGATCAGAGTAGGACCCGTCGATGACCAAAGAACGCTGGCTGGCACGTGCAATCGAGCGCCAGCGCACCTCATTTCCGCGCACACTCGGTCTCGGTCCTTGTGCTCTTTTCGCTCCATCGCACCAACTTCTTGACCTGCGTTTGAAGGGCCACTGGAGAAGTCTAGCGCTGTAGCTCATAGGCGGTTCTCCATCCAGATTTGCTTTTCAAATCCTCCTTCTGCATTTCCGTTGTTGTCTTCACATCAACTAAGCGTCAGCTTTTCCCTCTAGACAGTAGCACATTCCTTATTACTTAAAAAACATATCATTCTAAGCAACCCTAAGGAGGACAAAGGTATAAAAAAATCGGCTATACACTACTAAACTGTTTGTGTGATATTCCCTACTACGCTACTATTCCCTGAAGGTGGAATGCGTGGCGTATTACAAAAAGGTCGGTATAGTCGACTTTTTTGGAATACGCCACGCTTTCCACCTTCAGGAAATAGTCGGGAAATAGCATACAAGCAGTTTAGTAGTGTTTTATATCATCTTGTTCTGATAAGCCGACTCAGCGTCAAAATCGCTTGCAGGTATCTCCAGACAGTCCAGGATAAATCCAGCGGGTTGATGACCTTGGTTTGCGACTGAATGCAATTCGATGAGCCGCAAACAGCGCCTCACACCAATTTGGCGGAATATATGCTTTTCTAGTATTCAGCGAACACTAGAGATCATAAATTTTTTATTTTCAAGAAACAATGGACAGATCGAAGTTGCTCAATGCTGTTTCCGCACGCGCCACGCCTCGTACTTCCACGGGATGTCGTGGATGCAACCTGATTATGCTTGGCATACCCTGTAACATAGGGTAAATAGCCGACTCTGTGATTCAGCGATTCATCTCTTCCAAACGATTCCGCTAAGAACTCGTCGAACCAAAGGAGAATGAAGGCCTAGTTGGCCTGGACGAGACACGAGTCAAGAGCCTCAATTGGAGGTGCAGGCGACAACAGGTGCCTCCTCCCGCTGTCCCACCAAACATTAATCATTTACAAGGAATAAAGACAAAAGATAATGGAAGGAGTTAATCAACCGATTTTTATGACGGCCACGGATTTTGCTTCCACGCGATATTGTGCAGGCAATTCGAATGAGTTTGTTTGATTTCTGATACTTTAGCCTGAATTCAGGCGAAGTTCGTTGTTCAACATCCTTTCGAAGGGCAGAGTTCCTCGCAATTCATTCTAGTCGTTCTCCATAACGGTTTTCAAACACTGCACTTCCTTGGAAGGCTCGATAAACTTGCTTTCGATGCAGTTTGTGCTTTTTTGAAATCTTGGAAACTGGAGACCTGCATTTGTGCATGCCGACTATTGCTGAAGCATCGTCAAGATCGTCACCACCGTTATCTGAGAACAGAGAACAAGACTGGTCATAATTGAAATCGAAGAAAAAATACAGATGAAGCAAAAAATACCATAGTAATGCGCAAAAAGGCAACGAAATTCAGGGAAGTGACTTTTCTATAGTCCGTCACGCTTCTTACCTGTACATATTTCACGGTTTCAGGCAGAAGTACAATGCATTGCCTTTCCTTAAAGAAGTGGACAGTTCAATTCAATTTTGTAATTTTGAGGCATAACTAACATATCCGGAGTGCAGTCGGAGAAGGTGCCTGCTGTCGCGTGTACTCTTTACCAGGTTCTTGCTTCGGATTTCCAGCCCAGCCCAACCAAGCCCTCCATGCCTCCAGTGTCGATGAATTGATACCGAACTTGTCTGGGAAGAATTGAGCGCTGACTAGTTTATCGGCTGGCCAGCGCAAGTCATTGTATGACCAAATACCCATTCACATAGCCTCCACCCGTAGAAGTAGAATAGAGTAGACATCCCGTAGAAGTAGAATGCACAGCGCATCTCAAAAGGGTATGAGCAGCTCCGTCATTTATCCTTTATTCTTTATTTGGTCCAAACACTGAGAGTGGTGCCCAGTCATTTTGAATGACATCGTCCTTCAAAGACAGTTCTCGTACTAACTCAGCGACCTCAGAGGGATAGAAGGCTTGGTTGATCTGGGCGGAAAATCCGCACAAGGAACCTGGAATCGGGCACAGGCGACAACCGAATCCTCCTCTGTTCGCGCTACCAGGCATCTAGAGGAATTGGACAGTTCAGATTGTTTAACATTGTAATTTCTAGCCGCAATTAATGCAATTGGAATAACAGGGATAATGGTATAAGTCTGTGTTACTCAGCCTCTTTATCATACCTCTTCAATCACAGTACTGCGAGGCACTGTGGAAGCAATTTCAATGCTATTTGACCTGTACAACCACATCGTGCGGCCAGCCGACGAAAATATTAGTGTTATTCCTTGAATAGTCAATGTAGCACCAGTCAAACACATCAGAATAGGAGGTTTGTAGGAGTCGGTACAAGTTGTACACGAAATCGATTCGCAGCTATCGGAAAAATGAATGCCACCTTCTGACTGAGCCACTTACACCCCTTCTTCTTGTGTAATTAATGTCTTCAGTGAATTTGTCATAGCTTACAGGCCTTTTATCAACCAGCGCTTCCTCGTTAGTAGAAAAATCTCTGATAAAATAACAGCTGTTATAGAATGGTTCAGTACAAACTCACTTATTTTGAAGGACGTGGTTCTGCCGAGATTATTCGACAGGTGAGTGGACTTTTAAGCAATTTTTTAAAGCTTTATTTTAAAACACCCCGGACATGTCGACTGCAGTGTGACTCATTTCTGGGTCACGTATTGATCTACGTGACGGCACAGCTCAAGCCAATCGAAGGCGCTAACGCCAATACTTTGATGTGGTTGTTTTAGAAGCTAATTGGAAACATTTTAGCTTTTTGCTCTTGGCGGACAAGACTACGAAGACGTGCGGCTGTCAATGGAAGAGTGGCCGAAACACAAGGCTGGTGGGTGGTCAGCGATAGTTTATTAGAAGAAGCAATAAAAATGAGGTTTGCGATGTGGGATCAGGGTTGCCGTTCTTCATAACTTTGTGGGATTCGCCGCGCCCCATATATTTATTTACAAGACATCATGGAGCCATGTTTATTTATTTATTTATTCTACGTTAATTAAATAACATGCCATAAGGAAGACAAACTAGTTACACAGCAGAAGAGCGCCATGAAAAAATTGTACTATATCTTAAAGAAGCATGCAAACATTTACCTAAATACCTATAGTAATTGGATTAATTAGTCAATGATTAAGTATAGACAGATGCTTTTTTCTCTTCTTTTCTTCATTCAACCTTTTTGACCTTTGACTTTTTTCTTTTCCTCTTTTTCTTTTCTTCTTTTCTTCTTTTCTTTTTTGCCTTTTTGAGAAAAAAAAACTAGAGAAAGAAAAAATTTGAACCTTACTTTGAAACAAACACGACTTGGGAAGATATCGATGACCAGCCAATTTATAATCGGTGTCCTGGTCAGCGGAGGAGAGCACAGATCTAGGCAAAGGAAGGAACTTCGGGGCCAGACTGATCTAACTTACCCGTTTTAAGATACACCGTACCTTGCTGGTGCGCAGCGGGCACCAGCCTGCTTAGTACCGTCGTTGTCTATTTCAAAAGAATCTGATGCCAAATAACCGATACAGGGTGACAAGATGCATCTGTGGCGTGACGGGAATCAAACCTTGAAATGATTCAAAAATTGAAGGAAGGAATAAGGATCAGGGAGCTCTCCAATTGCGTCGCGCCAACAATGTATCTCTGCCGCTCACTTTGTTTCAATTTTAATTCGAACTTAGATTTGGAAAACTCATATAGTGTGTGCATGGCGCCGCAGCCGTAGCAGGCTGTCGTCCGAACCCCAAACGAGGTTCATAGTTCGTGTCCGCCTAGGCTAACCAAGACTCCCATCTATTCTCCAGAATCAATGGATTGGTACCAGACATGTCTGGGAAGAATAAAGCACTGAATTTTAATCGGCTGGCCACCGCAAGTCACTGAATGGCCAAACACGCATTCAAATCGCCAGCACGACATCCCGTAGAAGTAGAATGCGTGGCGCGTCCTTCAAAGGGATTGATTAACGCTGGCCTGCATTCCGTGTCCTTTCTGAAGCGCGCACAGTGTTCTGGTGAATAGACACCCGTTTTGGGCAGGGATTTTGCCAAATTGTTTAGAGATTACGCACGCGCCTAAGATTCACATTTCAGGATATGTCACAATGATAGAAATAAGCACAGAAGAACCATAGAACCACGTAGCTGGGGTGAAATAGTTTTTCTACACTACCTGTTCTTCCTGGAGCGCGTGGTATCGTAGCCGGAGAACGATCTGACTGTTGACTGTTGGCTGAATATCGAATCGAGGTTCTCATGGTTAGTTCGGGGTTCCCTTCCAGGCCAGCTAAGGCTCCCATCTTCTATCAAGGTCTGTGGGTTTGTGACAGACTTGTCAAAGAGGGACAATAGATACAGTAACATTTTTATTGTTTGGCCAACGTTCATTGTTCTGGCCTAATAGTCATTCGAACTTTCTCCCGTAGAAGTAGAATGTGAGGCGCATCCCAGAAGGGAGTGATTAACGCCGTCGTTTATCTTTGCCTATTTGCCATTTGGGCGCGTGTAGCGCAGTCGGAGGAGGCGCGACTGTCGCGTGCACCCGATACCAGGTTCCTGGTTCGGATTTTCCGTCCAGGCCAACCAAGCATTCCATCCCTCCCGGGTCAGTGAATTGGTACCGGACTTGTCTGGGAAGGATAACGCGCTGAGTTGTTCATCGGCTTGCCACCGCAAGTCATTGTATGGCAAATACACATTCAACTCGCCTCCACGACATTCCGTAGAAGTAGAATGCGTGGCGCATCCCAGAAGGGATTGAATAACGCCGTCCTTTATCCTTTATCCTTTATTTGTCATTTCCCCAATAATGTTGCTCACAAGGAGGCTTTTAGAGTGAGTTCTGTGGATACTTTAGAGATGCCGTTCGGTCAGTTGCCAGTGCTGGAGATCGACGAAAAACAGTTAGCTCAGTCGCTAGCCATTGGACGTTACTTGGCTAGAAAGTTCGGTAAGCATCTTACAATTAGACACGGTAAATGGTCAAAAAAGTCTGTCCATCTGCTCGTTTCAAGGCTACGCCGGCAAGAGCGAGTTCGAGGAAGCGGTTGCGGATTCAATCTTGGATCAGTCAAAGGACTTCCTGATTGAACTCACCCCGTACTTCAGGACGTTATTCGGAATGAAGGAGGGTGACTTGGTATGTTGGCTGCTACTGCTGAAATATTCTAAATTCTGAGAACACGTCTGATAACTTAATTGCATAATTGCAGGAGGCCTTGGAGAAAGATCTGGTTCTGCCGGCTCGTGAGAAATTTTTCACCTACTTGACGAAATTCCTTAAGAGCAGCAAGTCGGGTAAGTATTTTTTTTATTTAAAAAAAAACTTCCTGAACTTGAGGAATTACTGTTCTTTGTGAGGCGGATGAGCTCTTGGGGTGTGAAATTTTAAACACTGAAGCAAATGCATTGTTCTTGAGAATGAACTGAAAATTTCAGATTCATCATGGGAATTAAAAATTCTGTCCCACTATTGTATTTAGTCTATTAATACTGCTGTGCCAAACGAGGTTAGGTGGATCAGTTTTATTGAGCGGCCTAACGTTTCGACCTGTTCGTCGTCTTCAGAGCCTAAAAGTGGTTCAAGACTTTGGATTTGTTACTTACCCGATCAAGCGCCCTACCCCCCCCCCCCCCCTCTTTTTGACATCGTCCTAGGTGCCAAAGCGAAAAGCCCAATGCATGAAAAATAAACTCACCCGCTGATCCACCGTTGACGCGGAGCGACGTCACTACCGCTGACGTTAGTAGTCGAGTGGTGACTGAGACATACTGTGTCATCCCGCACTGATTATACTGAGTATACCAGTGTTATTCGTAAGGACACAAATGTCACCTCCGGTCGTTCTATAGTTCACAATGGGAAAGGAATGGCAAGAAGTCACTATTAACCGAGGGACACTCATTTCGACTATTCAGGGCTGGATTCCTTGCGGAAATCCAGAATGCTTCCAACGCTTTCCTAGACGAAGTATCGGTCTCATACGTCAGAACCATACACTTAATATCAAAGTCGGTACCTCCATGCCCCTCAACCCTGTACTTGCCTAACGGACTAGACAAGCACAGGGTTGAGGGGCATGGAGGTAAAACCACCAAAGAGTCCGCACTGTGCAACGAACGCCACGATCGTATACCACGCCAAGATCGTATACCCCTTTGTCTTCCTTTAATTTCTGATAATATCACTTCTGCCATACAGCGGATCATAGTTCGGGCTCAGCTAGAAGATGATGTTGTGCTTGTAAACATCCCGAATGACAACATCAAGAAGCAGCTAGTCCGAAATAGGCTCTACGATAGGGAGTGTATTTCAGATAACTGTGTTGTATGTCCCTACAATAAGTTAGGAGATTGCGCCAAAGCTGGTGCAGTGTGTCAACTTGAATGTGGGACTTCCAATCAAATATACATAGGGGAAACTGGAAGGGTACTGGCAGTTCGCATTAAGGAACACCTGGCTAGCAAAAGGCGTGGTATTTTGTCTAGTCCGTTAGGCAAGCACAGGGTTGAGGGGCATGGAGGTACCGACTTTGATATTGAGTGCATGGTTCTGACGTATGAGAGCGATACTTCGTCTAGGAAAGCGTTGGAAGCATTCTGAATTTCCGCAAGGAATCCAGCCCTGAATAGTCGAAATGAGTGTCCCTCGGTTAATAGTGACTTCTTGCCATTCCTTTCCCATTGTGAGCTATAGAACGACTGGTGGTGACATGTGTGTCCTTACGAATGACACTGGTATACTCAGTATAATCAGTGCGGGATGACACAGTATGTCTCAGTCACCACTCGACTACTAACGTCAGCCGTAGCGACGTCGCTCCGCGTCAACGGTGAGTTTATTTTTCATGCATTGGGCTTTTTGCTTTGGCACCTAGGACGATATCGAAAAGGGGGGGGGGGGTGGGGCGCTTGATCGGGTAAGTAACAAATCCAAAGTCTTGAACCGTTTTTAGGCCTTTGAAGACGACGAACAGGTCGAAACGTTAGGCCGCTCAATAAAACTGATCCACCTAACCTCGTTTGGCACAGCAGTATTAATAGATTAAGAAAATGCGGAGGTTTTACGAAGAGAGAACTTGAAGATTGTGTTTAGTAATTGGTTTGAGATCCACAGTGGTGTTTGTTCACGTGTGTTATAAGACGTCCTATAAGGTGCATATTTTATGCAAAAACCAATAAAATATAGGGTGTCCAGAATGCATCTGGAGAAATTTCGCAATGTTCCAGATTTTTTCTAGAATGCTCTGAAGATGTCAACATAAGTGCTACATAAAGACACTATCCTGCTGTATCTGCATAACATATCCAACTCCGTCTTCCTTGCCTATTTCACTGTACGATGGCCGAACTGTCTACCCATATTAGACACGTACTCCTTTACGAGTTTGAATCTGGGCAATCCCCTGCAGGACCCTATCGAAACTGGTATTCGGCTCTGAAGCTCCTTCTGTACGGTCTGTGTATGGCTGGTTCGAACGCTTCAGAAGCGGGACCAGGAGTCTCGAAGATGAGCCTCGCTCCGGTCGACAGATAACGATATCTTTGGAAGAACTGAGGAAAGTGGCGGAGCACCATCCACATGAAGGTTTGCGTTATCTTGCTGCTGCTTTTGGCTGTTCCCGATCCACCGTAGACAATGGACTGTGATTTCTTGGAATGGTTAAAAGCTCGGTCAGTGACTCCCACACGAACTGATAATCGGCGAAGACGTGTGGAGACATGCACTCAGCTGCTGCTCCCGAATTCGCACCTTCAACTGGCTAGAGATCATCGTTGCAGGAGACGAAAAATGGGTCCTCTACGTCAAATACGCTCGTAAATGTGCGTGGTGCCAACGCGATGAAGTGCCGAAATACTTCGTAGAAGGTGAAATTAATGCGAAGAAAGTCATGCTGAGCGTCTGCTGGGAGTTTATGGGATCTATTATTTCGAGCTGCTGCCTGACAGCAGGACTGTCACTGCCCAACAGCACAGACTGGCCGACACGATGCGTAACGAACAGCCCTGGCTCGACAAGGTTCGCTTACTGCACGATAACGCGCGCCCACTCATCGCGAAGACGACTTCTCAGAACATTTTGGAACTCGGATGGGAAGTTCTGCCGCATCCACCGTACAGCCCAGATCTGGCCCGAAGTGACTACCACCTTTTTCGATCACTTCTGCATCATCTGGATGGGAAGCGTTGTGAAGATCGTGACCACCTCGAAGATGACATCCGAGCTTTTTTCGCCTTCATGTCGCCGGATTTCTACACCAGAGGAGTCTCCAGTTCCAAGTCTTGTGGAACGATGGCGGAGAGTAGTCGGTGTTGATAGAAATTATTTGGTTGATTAACAAAGTGTTGATAAAAAATTGTCGTATTTCTGCAGATACTTTCTGGACACCCGCAAATAAAAAATATAGCTGTTTAGCAACGTCATCAAGAGCCTAATAGATCTAGAATGAAGTAAATAAATAAACTGCGGGATTCGTTACATTTTTGCTCGCTCGTGGTAATCTGATAAGTTCAAAATAAAGTCCAACCAGCTCCCGCAAATCTCGGTACCATTGCGTCATGCAGAATAACATTTTCATACCCAGGTTATCTGGCTGGAGACTCCCTAACGTGGGCGGATCTGTATGTAGCCGAAATGGCCGAGTTGGAGGCAAAGATTCCAAAGCTCTACGACGGTTTCCCGGAGGTATGTTTCTACCAATGTTTACAGTGATCTATTATAAAATCTACTCGATCAATAGTCAGTCTTTTGGCGCTATGCAGATTGGAGGGCACCTCCTCCTAGGCGATTTCTTCAATGTGGCATACGTAGAACAGCGTGTTGCGCTTTCCATTGTGTAGTCCTCCTCAGACCTACAATACCGCTCCTGTCTTTTGATTTTTCGACGGAATAAACGCAAAAAACCGCCGTTTTGCCCTTTTCCCATTACTCCCTTCAAAGAGGCTTATTCAAAAGATAAATACTACCATCCGAATCCAATCTGAGTGGTCTATCCAACTGTGCAGGTATTATCAGTGGTTTAAGAAAATAACCGATTCGGTGGCCCCTAAACCCAGGACGTTGGTGACCACCATCTGTCGCTCGAGATAACTGCATCGACAGGGTCTGGGTTTTATAGGTCTCAAATCTACTTTTTTCTAGAACCACTACACGATGGCGGAATGGCGTCCTACCTCCGCCCTTTAAACAGAGGCGTGGCAAATGTCTGCGTCCCCACTATCTCGTAAGGCAGCCACTGAACTCTCGAGCAAGCCAAGGGGGTTGGGCGGTGTGCGAGCCAGGGGGACGAGGGGTAGAACGCTCGTCCCCCCCCCCCCCCCTACACGATGCCTAAATCATTGAATAGATCGCCCACATTAGACTCGGAAGCTGACATTTATTTTTTGAAAATACCACTTTGAAGGGAGTTGTGGAAAAACAGCGAAAACGGCGGTTTTTTGCGTCTACTCCGCCTAAAACCAAAGGCAGGAGCGATAGTGTGCGATTCCGCTGGAATTTGAAATTATCGCACGAAAAAAGATTAAAAAAGCGAGAGAATAACCGTCATTACAACGGCTCACCGTCCTCCCGTAACATGCATTGCGCCAGTCCTTTATGTACTGCACACTCTACTTCAAAGGGAGCTTATATAAACGTGGCAAAAGCGAATTAGGCCTGTGTAGCGACTTAGCTACAGCCAATGAACAAATCGTTGCTTCGTCCTTGCTAGATAGTTCCAGTGCCAGTTCACAGGTGGGTAAAAAACTTGATTTGCCTCGGATGCTTCCTCACGTGTTTCCTCTTTTTGTGTTTCCTCTTCGTGAATTGATCAATGGTGACTGGAGTCATTTTCTCAAGTCTCAAGTGGGTGGTACAGAGGCTGCAAGCTGCTATAACAATGTTTTGTCTCTAGCGCCAGGCGGGATTCCAACCCGCACCTTCTGTTGACCTGGCAGGAATGCTCTACGCCATTGCACCAACTGTTGCGAATGCACTAGCCCGCTCCCTTAGATCCAAATTCCGGCGGACTGCCGTACCTGGTACCCTGATGAGGCGCTGCCGAAACCAGGCCTGCACGCGCACGCTATTGGCCGGCGGGACCGCGGTGCGCGGCGGCCCCCGCCCGGCTCATTCTATACTTCCGTCGTCAGGTCGAGCGGCTGCGTGGTGCGGCTCTGGGGTGCCGCACTTTCGAATCTACTCTTACCATCATCCGGGTAGTACTCGCGCGGAGCCATGCCGCTCCTCTATACTTACTACAGCCGGCTGCACTCCAGGGAGGACGGCAAGCCCGGATGGAATTTGCCAAGTCTTGGATAGCTAATACAGCCAACACAGCCGGAGCGGTCCCGTCCGCCACCGATTCGCAACACCAACTAAACAGCGCCGGTAGTGTAGTGGAGTAGAGCATTTCCGCTCGGTCAGCAGGAAGTCCGGGCGCCTAGCGCAAGAGTTTTTGATCGCAAGAAAACATCGTTATAACAGATCAGGGGTGCATTTTAAGGTCTCTATGCAGGTGCTCTATCCAGGTGCTTGAAGTACACTTTGAATAGTGAAAATTCTTTCAGATGAAAGCTCATTCGGAGAAGGTGCGCTCGATTCCAGCGCTGAAACACTGGCTCGACACCCGCCCGCAGGCGAAGTTCTGAAGAGATTGTCCAGTAAAATTATCCTTAGTTAAGCTGTCATAAACTTTGTTGCCGTGCTCCTTTAAGTAAGCAGCGCTGTCTCACTATTGTTTTTTCTATAATAAAAGACGCGATAAGGCAGCAACTTTGCCTTCGAAGATGGCAACGCTGTGCTTTTTGGATTCATTTATTCATTCATTTTCCGACATGCGCATAAGGTAAGTGTGACAAAAAACATTGAACGCAATACAAGGTCGAGGATGAGGAAGAGAAAAAACAACAGCAACACAATCACAAAGGAAAAACATGGAATATTAAAAAATGATACAAAAATGAAAAGACAAAAGAAAAGAGATAAAATTCAACGCCAGGTCAAACCTCCAGATGTGAGTTCGCCAGTTTTTTGACTGACGAAAAGGTTGAGTCACCGAATCCGCTTGCAAATACGATTATGTGCTGTGATAGTTTAATAGCAGAAAAAACGAACCCTTAGACTGGTTCTTGGAAAAGTTTTTTGCTGCCTGCACGAATCCGGGTGTCACCGCGCTTCAAAGCGCGTTTCTGCCTATTAGAGCCAGCCCATGCAATATTTCAAAGAGCATAATCAAGCCAATTCTCCTTCCTCTTAATTCCAAGGTTCTGAGGCCAGTTAGCCGACTACGTCTTCCAGAGTTAGAAAGTGATCTGTAGCCGTAACCCGTATATCCTATAACTAATTTACGAGTGATCATACTTCAATGTTCGTTGCGTGTTCAGCGCTCCGTTCAACTTCAGTATCTCATCCGATAAGAAAACAAAAAAGAATTTTGCTAGTTTTTGAACGCTAAACCTTCTACGCAACGATTCAGAAGGAAATCTGCACTTTGAAACGAGACTATCTGGCAAGCTTGCTTAAAGAGCGTCAGAAGAAGGTGTTGCACTCTCATTTTTGAATCGAATTGCACTTTAAGAAGACAACTTCTGAATCCGAGTTGTGTCGAGAAATTCGTCTGGAGAATCATAACCATGGAAATAAGCATAGCCGAGCATTTCTTCAGAATGCTTTCTTTTCTTCAAATACGTCTCCATACAAATGTTACTGCAATTTCAGGTAAAAGCGCAGTATTGGTTTCGCCCTCAAAACTTGTCGAACATCAAATTCATTGCCCACCTGATACACTTTGCCTTTAGCCGATATGTAGCACGTTTTACTCAATCATTGTGTCACATGCCGTTTCAAGATTTTGTTGGTTGTGTTTTGTTTTGTTTGGAAGAAGTTTAGAGTTAGGCGAGACTCGAACCCTCGCCTTTTGTATGCCGGAGAAGATACTACCATTACACAACGTACAATGTTTGATCGCACCCAACACCCATGACCCTGACAGGAAGGATCAACACTCATGTCGGATCAGGAGTGTGTGTCAACGAAATCTGTAATACACGGGGATCTTACTCAAATGCACTAGCGATGAAACGCCGAACAGAAGCACAGTTCAAGTAAGCGCAATTTATTGCTACAATAACAACCGGCAGTAGACATAAATAGATAGACACGTTGATAGAAGACTGTGAACCGAGGGCGAAGTACGCCTGACGCCATGGCGCTGGCGCGGGCGGTTCCCTGCTCGGTTACGACACGTTGCGAGTGCTCCAGCGCTGACTGACTCCGGCGGCTCGGGGGCGCCCTTATGTATATGCGGCCTAGTGGTGACAAGCTCCGCCATGTCGCCTCTACTCATCCTAATGCTCGCGCCTTTTGAGCCATGGTGCCGACCAGGGGTGTGCGTAATTACGATTTACGATTTACGATTTTACGATTTAGGTGATTTTTGGCAAGTTTTTTACGATTTACGATTTACGACGTTTCGGGTCGTAAATCGTAAATTTTCATAAATGTGATCTTTGGTCCGCGGATGACAAACGTCCACATAACGTGGTACAATTCGGATTATGACGATGTACTCACTTTTAAAGAAGTCCCTCATAGCTCATTACTATTTCCTATTTACTTTTTTACGTTCTGCTGTGGCGCTGTGACAGAACAATGCAGCTATGTGGATAGGCCGCTCGAGCTAATTCCTGGCAATGGAACTGGTTGTCTTTTCTGGGCATACTCTATCACAACATCTCACATTCGAATGACTTGAGAGCATTTCGTTCCAATCTACAGAAAAACATGAAAATTCTCCTTGCACTGGAATGAGGATGATCACCTGCTGAACCATATTCTAAGCTGCAACCACCGCCTAGTCATCTTATAAGTTTTTTCACCACTTGTTCACCACACAGACGACTCTTTCCAACGCACACGAGTAGAACTCATACAAAGGATCAAGGAATATTGGACTTGATTGGAGGCTGTGGAATAATTGCTAAACTGTTGGAAAGAGTGAAACAATTATGTTTAAATCTGATTATCATGCACGTCATGGCGCGGAGTCTATTTAAGTATGAGGTGCGTCTTAAGCAAAAGGTCTGACATTTTCGTGGCAAAAGCAAAAAAGATTGACACTTTTGGTCTCGTTTTCAGTGGTTTGATTGGGGCTGTTGCGTTCGCCCTATGCGATCTGTTCAGAATGCTAAAGATGGGCATAAGATACGATAGCGTTTGTTACAAAGGTAGTAGAGAGCGGGACTGGCGAATGCAAGCAGCCATTAATTAGTAATGTAATATTTTGGAGTTTGCGAAATTTAACAAGCGCAAGCAAACCTGCGAGCGAAGTAAATGCCGAATACAATTGGCTGGAATCGTCGAACGAAGTTCTTTCATTCCATAAGTTGTGGATGCCTTCAAAAATGATGAAGGGCAAAGCACGACGTTAACCATTCCCTGTGCGAGATGCGCCATCCATTTTTCTACCTCCATGGGATATCGCAGAGGTCATTTGGGTGTGGGTTTACCCCATACAATGAACTACGGTTGCCGCCGATGTAGAGGTCAGTGTTTTATCCTTCCCAGGCAAATCAGGTACCAATTCAGCGGTATGGAATACTTGACTGCCCGTGGTCGGATCCTAATCAAGAGCTCCCTATTCTGGAGCACGCGATAGCCATCCTTCTCCGACTTCTCTACCATGGGTTTCTCCTATATGTTTAAAATGCACCTTGTATGAATCAGTTAAACCACTTTCAATTCTATCTGCACCTTGGTTCTCTACTTTACTTCTAAAGGATGCAACACAAATATCTTCTTTTATAATTTTAAGTTAAAAATCCGACTAAAAATGTAAAAATCCGATGAGTGTCTAAAAATGTGATCATACTCTTTCAATCGTCACACAATTCCTTCCCGCCTGCTACAAAAATGCTGTTGTACAGTTCAAAATTTGGGAAGGCTTAGAACTCTACATCACTCTGTAGGTGTGTCATAACATAGAAATGTGCCATGCGCTCACTCAGTAAGGGTTGCTTTTTGGATTATTTGTGCAAATACTGTTTTCGTCGAGTTGGCCAGCGATCAAATTTTTTTGGGTTTTGGATGGAATGGTTTTTGTTGGTTTATTCGGAGTTGTTGCGGCTGTTTCTACAAAGTCATAGTTTTATATGCAAGCCAGTGGCTAGAAGAATGACAAACATTTTTGATCGACCAAGCAGTGTAAGCTTTTTATTTGGGGACCCTGTATAGGCACATTTTAAGGTAGCGTTTTTAAACAAGCAGTTTATTTTAGTTTTCCAAAAACTTGTCCAGTTCGATTTTAAAGGTGCTAGTTGATTTTAATGGCTTCCATCTTAGTTATGAAAGTGTCCAGCTCGAGCTAAAAGCGTCTCAATAAAACATATTTGGCTTCGATTAGCTTTAATATAATAGAAAAACAAGCATTAGATGCATTATAAGTCAGGCATCTCTTACGATTTACGATTTACGGTTTACGACAATTTTTCGTAATTACGTTTTGCGATTTGCGAAATTGCGGATTTCATTTACGCACACCCCTGGTGCCGACAAATCCGAACTTTCGTAAATCGTAAATCGTATATCGAAAGAGGTGCATCATTTGCAGTAAAACTTTATTTTTAGAAAGTTCCTTTTTAGCGGTAATTAGAAGTGAATCAACATTTAATATTTGTATTGCATAATCTACTTATAGCGCTATTTTGGCTCAAGTTGAAGAATTTTCCTGCCAACAGGGCACATTTAAAATCAATTCAACACCCTTTAAATCGAACTGGGTGGAGGTTCTATACAAAACGTTGATTTAGAAACTATACCTTGAAAGAGGAATTACACGTATATGGTGTCCAGACAAAAACTGAACCATGGAATTCTTATTCTTTCAGCCAGCTTTTAGTTTTCTCCAAGGTCTGCGCAGTAACAACCACAACAAGTCGTAGAGAAACTCAAAAGCTAAAAAATAATAATTTGACAATTGACCAACTCGATAGCATTTTCATAAATATTAGGGTGTGCAGAAAGGTTTGCAAGAATTGATTGCTTTTATTCAACACGTAATAACAACGACAGAAACGATGGATCACTATTCGCAGTAGTCGCCATCTGTAGCCGCGATCTTCCTCCAACGATGAGGTCGAGCAGCGACCCTGTCTCTCCAGAACGAAACGAGAAACGTGAAGCGAATCAATCCTCCACCGCGCGCTTGAAGTCGTTACGATCGTTGAAGGGGAGTGAAGGTGTGAGGACGACGGTGCAGATCATGTTCGGTACTGCACAGGATGATAATGGATCAAAATGGATGTCATAGAAAATCCTAAAAGCTATATGGCCATGGACAACGCTAGACCCCAGCATGCGAAGGCAACACAGGACGAGCTGCGCTGATTATCATGTCCTCAGGAGCTTCCAAGCTTTCTTGCAGGCAAGTGCTTCAACGATCATAGCGACGTCAAGCATGCGGTGGAGGATTGGATCGCTTCACTTCCTCTTTATTCTGGAAAAACGGGATCGATGCTCTACCTGATCGTTTGAGGAAGGTCGTGGCTACAGACGGCGACTACTGCGAATTGTGACAGATCGTTTCTATTGTTGTTATTAGTTGTTGAATAGAATCGCTCAATTCTTGCAAAACTTTCTGCACGCCCTAATACATAATCAAGCAAACATGGAGCACTGGTCAAGCGCATAGCGCAATCTTATCTTTTGACGCATCAAAGATCTCTTATTTTCTGCATTTTGAAATAGAAACAAAACAACCTTGTTGCGGAGCAAACGGATAGAATTGAAGCGGTTTAACCACACTTTCTGGACAATCTCCATAGTCCGATTCTAATCTTTTTTAATGAGCATACATTGCGCGACACTCTCCATATTTGCACAGTTTGATTCTAGTCAACCGTAAAGAAGGTGGCTGATTTCACTTGAATATGGTCCAATTGAAGCTGGAAAGGCTGCAGCTTGAATTTTGATTTGGAACGATAAGATTCGTTTAAAATTGACTAAGAGAAAACTATACATAAACCGTCACGAAAAGATAGATAAACGTACATTGGGTAATTAGAGAGTACGCAGCAATGACGGCGTAACTGACTTCGCAAGCTTTGTTAATCATAAAGAGATTGTGGCTTATGTTTCTTAACTTCATTCCTTAATTTTACAGCTTCTGAAGCAAAAGGGCATCGTTCGATAATATTAGGCAAATATGTACCTAGATTACAAGTTTGGCATTGTTTGCTTCTCAAATCTTCAACGTTCTTCTTTTCTCCGGCGTTTGTCTAGCGTAGTTGCGGGGTCCTCTTTCCTGGAATGTTAGCGTCACTTTTCCCGATCAAATGCCTGATCAGCAGCCTAACTATCTTCAAGTACTGATGCAGCGTATCTAGCCACCGCTGCTTTGGTCGCCCTCGTGGACGCCTTCCGGGCACATCAAGGTTAAGACCAGTCTTTCGGACGGTGTCATCTTTTGCGCGAAGGACGTGGCCGTACCATCTCAGACGAGCTTCGCGCATCTTCTCAAACATCGGTCTGACACCGAACCTCTGCCATTTGGAGTCGTTGCGCACTCGATCCAAACGCGTAACTCCGGCCGTCCACCGCAGCACCTTTGCGTCCGTTACGCTAAGGCGCCTTTCAATTTCTTTGGTAACGGGCCAGCACTCAGCTCCGTAAATAGCTACAGGTCGGACGACTGCTCTGTAGATCTTCGACTTAAGGCGCTCTGGTATCTTCTTGTCGCAGAGCACCCCGTCAGAGAGCGCCATTTGAACCACGCTGCACTCACGCGTGAGTTGGTTTCAACGAGTAAACCGCGATCGGACGTGATTGCTGATCCCAAGTACTTGAAAACCGAATTACGTGGTAGACCAATGCCGTTCTCCTTAAAGGAGCGAAACTCATTTTCTTCAGCGGTCAGGTATTCGGTCTCTTTGACGTTAAGCTTGAGCCCAAATCTCCCCAAGTGATCGCACCAAGCTTGTACCTGCCTCTGGAGTTCAATCCTGTCGTCGCTAGCGAGCATTACATCAGCATAGAGTAACGTCCAAGGAACAGGCTGTGAAGATCACGTGATATATCATTCATAACGACGACGACGAGTAGTGGGGGAGAGCATGCACTCGACTCTTTGGAAAAGAGTGCACTACTTGCACCCACTTTATGTATGAGCTCTTCGGGGACTCCGTGTCTCGTAAGGCATATCATATCACTTCACTCGGAACGCGGTCAAAGGCCTTCTCCAAATGAAGGAAGGCAACATGCAGCGGCTTCTGTTTTTACAGAAGCCGGTGCATCTCAAATCTTCAACATATTCCACTACTATTTGTATTTACTCTGTCGGGTTCCTTCATGCTGTTTTTCAAATAAACGTTGGCTATCCGTCAAGACACACCATTCCAAACGATGTTCACAGGGTGAAGCGATATCTAATCAAACCACTGAAAAAGCGCTAAATAAGCAAAATGGCTTCGAATTTTTCTCCAAATATGTTATAGACTTCGATTTTACCACACTTTGAATATGACTTGCTCAACACCATGTAGAGCAGACTGCAGAAAGGGCCTGTCTTTACAGGCCATGTTGTGTAACATCATGTTGTCTGCGGACGACTGCTGCAGATTAATCATCACATTTGCGAAATTTTACTTAAAGCGTTGTAAATAGTAAATCTTAAAAAATTGCCAAAATTATACGTAAATCGTACAATCGTGAATCTTAAATCGTATTATAATTACGCACGTCCCTTGTCGGAATGAATCAGCCACTGATGTCAACGTAGAACCGGTTAAACTGAAAGCCTTGATATAAATAATTCAGGTAATTCTCTTCAAGCCTCGACCACAAGTCTTCCAGACCGCTCGATCTCTGGCAGCTTGCATTCAGTGAGGCGGACTCCGCTCTCTGAAAGATCTTGAGAATCAGTCTGCCCGTCGCGTTGGTGGTCGTCCCAGTGGTCCCTTATGGTCTCTTGGGAGCCATCCTGTGACACGGAGACTCCGTCCATCGTCCTTTCGTCGAAGCAGGTGTCCGGCCCAGCGATATTTGGACTTCTTCATGTACTGCAGCAGGTCTGCTAATTGCGACTTCTCCCGTAGCTCCGAGCATCGTAGGCCTTCTTGTCATTGCTGACGAAGGCTTGTCCTTAGAGGACATCTCTCCAATGCACGAAGCGTAGTTTGCATCGATCTGGCGATTGTCTTGTTGTCGGGCCACGTTTCTCATCGCAGGCAGTACAGAGGCGTTGAATATCGAGGCCCTAAGGCCAGCATCCGTGACCTGATCGGCGACTTCGCGAATCGAACTGAAGGCTACCCATGCTGCGCGTCTTCTGCGGGCGATTTCAGGAGCGAGGTCGTTACCCATGTTCAGCTCTCTTCTCAATAGACGCAGGAGTCGACCTGTTGTAGAGCGACACCATCGGATAAATAAAATTATTATATGACACAGAATTATCACTGCTCCTTCATGGATCACTCATGTGCAGTAGATGAAGGCTCAGGAGATGCGATGCTAGTTTGAATTCGCATCCAGCTCAACGCAGGCTTTCGTTCCTTCCTACGGGTTGTGTGGTGTAAGAAAGTAAGAAGACACTTGACTGACTGCCTTTTTTAGGTGTCCAGAAAGTATCTGCAGAAATAGGGCAATTTTTTTAAATAATACAATTTTTATCAACATTTTATTAATCAACCAAATCAACCAAATAATTTCAGTCAACATCGATTACCCTCCGCCAGCGTTCCACAAGACTTCGAATTCCTCTGGCGTAGAAATCCGGCGAGTTGGAGGCGAAAAAAGCTCGGATGTCATTTTCGAGGTGGTCACGATCTTCATAACGCTTTCTTTCCAGATGATCCTGAAGTGATAGAAACAGGTGGTAGTCACTTGGGGCCATCTGGGCTGTACGGTGGATGCGGCAGAACTTCCCATCCGAGTTCCAGAATTTCTGAAAAGTCGTCTTCGCGATGTGTGGGCGCGCGTTATCGTGCAGCAAGCGAACTTTGTCGAGCCTGGCCTGTTCCTTGCCCTTCTTGTCGGCCATTCTCTGCATTTGGGTAGCGTAGACCTCGGCAGTGACAGTCGTGCTGTCAGGCAGCAGCTCGAAATGGTAGATCCCATAAACTCCCCACAGGACGCTCAGCATGGCTTTCCTCGCCTGAATTTCACCTTTTACGAAAGATTTCGGCACTTCATCGCGTTGGCACCACGCACGTTTACGAGCGTGGTTGACGCAAAGGACCCATGTTTCGTCTCCTGTTACGATGGTGTTCAGCCAGTAGAAGGTGCGACTTCGGGAGAGCAGCTGAGTGCATATGTCAAGACGTCTTCGCCGGTTGTCGTCGGTCAGTTCGTGCGCGAGCCACTAACCGAGCTTTTTAACCATTCCAAGAGGTCGCAGTCCATTGTCCACGGTGGATCGGGAACAGCCAAGAGCAGCAGCAAGATAACGCACACCTTCATATGGATGCTGCTCCGCCAGTTTCCCCCGTTCATCCAAAAATATCGTTGTCGGTCGACCAAGCGAGGCTCATCTTGGAAACTCCTGTTTCCGCTTCTGAAGCGTTCCAACCAGCTATACACAGACCGTATAGAAGGAGCTTCAGAACCGAATACACGACACAAGTTTCGATACGCCTCTGCGGAGGAGTGCCCAGATTCAAACTCGTAAAGGAGTACGTGTCTAATATGGATAGACAGTTCGACCATCGTGCAGTGAAATAGGCAAGGAAGACGGAGCTGGATATTTTATGCGGATACAGCAGGATAGTGTCTTTATATAGCACTCATTCTGAAATCTTCAGAACTTTCTAGAAAAAATCTGGAGTATTACGAAATTCCTGCTGATACTTTCTGGACACCCTAATAGATCGGAGGATGCGATGCGACTCAATCGTTTGTCGCGTGCGATTGAAGTGGGGCGTGTGGCGCAACCTAAAGCGATTGATTAACTCTGAACTCGCCTGTCAGCCCTTACGTTCTGAAGTTCAACCATAACCGCCTATGTGAGTAAACTGCCCGAAAAAGTCATCGATCTGGTCGTCCGCTCGATGGCGACGAACGGTGTGGCAGAGAAGGAGAGTGCTAGTAAGCGCACTTCGTGGCCTGTCACTTGGCGCTGCTTGTTGGTGGCTGCACTCGCCCTTGTTTGTGCTCTTCGAGGCGTGTGTTTTAGTTCAGAAGGGCGTCTCACTGTTACAAGTTGTTCATCTGGGTCGTTAAGAGCCTTAAAGACTAGAAGTTGCGACTTGTGCTTATTGTTGGAAGCTCCTCCGGCTTTTCGCACATCCTCATTAAGTCTGTTAGTAAGCCGTTTCTTCGGCTGTCGACAGATGAGAGGCCAGATGTGCTCATCCTCAACGCTGCGCATCGCTGAATCCTGTCCTAGCTGCTTCGCAATGCATGCCGTTATCATGAGATGCTCTCATATCGTTTCGAGGCACAATGGTGGACATAAAGTCTTGTCATTTCTTATCGAAAACTGTCGTTGTACTTAACCAAATGATCAGATTGTCGATTCCGTGCACGAAGGCCGTAATGGATAACAAAAAGCTTCAAAACAATAAGGAGCCGACTCTTGTGCTTGTGTTGCTAGTCTATGGGTTATGGTTCTTAGGGCCAAGTTTGAGCCCCAATACTGAGCTGAAGTGTTCCACCTCTGGCAGCACTGTTGAAGGGAAGTTACCTGTACTCATAGGGTCAGCACTCACCCGTGTCCGGTATGAGCCGGTCGCTGACATCAGCATGGAACCGGTTGAGCTGAAGGCTATCAGGACCCTCAGTTTGACTGCTGATATCAGCGGTCCGCTCCACCCGATATCACGGGTGAGTGCTTATCCTACGAGCTGATGGGTCCAACGAGGTGTGGATGTTGCGTTCGATCAAACAGCGCCTGTGGTGTAATGGCGTTGAGCATTCCCATCCGGTCAGCAGGAGGTGCGGGTTCGAGTCCCGCCTGGCGCATACAGGATATTTTGTTGCGATCAAACTCCTGCATCAGGCGGGACTCGTACGCTCCTACTGCTTTCCGGGCAGCGATGCCATGCCTTACACCATAGGCACTGTTCGATGCACTCATAGGATCGTTCGCAGCTTGTTCATCCACCCAGGCTGACGCTCTTCAAGGCTGCAAACGACTCTGACTTACTGGAGTATTGAAGCGAAGGCCAGATACCTTCTGAACCTTCTGGAAACGGAGCAGAATTGGTTTGTTCATGCTGTTCGGTCTGTGGTCAACTCGCATCCCTCGAGAGCCGCAATGCGGTGTCAGAGTGTTTTCCCCAAAAAGAAAAACAAGGTGCGAATGGGAGTTCTTCAGTTCTTCGTTCTGCGTTCCTGGCAAACGTAAATCCTTTTCGATTCCAATCCGGGGAGCGTTTGCGCCTCCGACTTGTTCATGGATGGTTGGTAGCTTACTCGTCTTTAAAAATACTCATTCAAAACACTTCAGAACTTCATTCAGACAGAGTGTATCGTGGCGTTTCCCGAGAATCGATCACGATCGGTTCTGATCTTATTCTTCTATTTCTGTTCAACTGTATAAGCCACTTATATACAGAACAGTTCACAAGAACTCCCTCCTATACTTTGAAGTGTACTCGGTCACTCTACTGTAATCGGGGGCTGGCGATCATGCTACCGTAGAAGAAAAAGACACCTAACGTGCGAATTCTGAAGATCGTTCTTCACCCAGTCAGACTGGCTAAGTGGCAACTATGTGTACTGGGTAATTTGCAAACAACATATACAAAAGACAAGCGGAGTGGAGTCTCCAGCAAGTAAAAAAAATGAAGAACAATCAGCGCCCACCCGTGATATTGGGCTGGGCCGGTCGCTGATAGCAGCATGGACCTATTTAGCTGAGAGCCTTACTAGTAGCAATGTTTTAACACCGATGCTTAAGCCTGGAGGATATCGCGGATATTACGTGCGGTTAAATGATCACTTCAGTGGGTCTTCACTTTAGTGCCGACATATGATGCACGTGAAGATCAACAACTAAACCCGCGGGTAGCCGGGATATAAGAGACAAAGTTTTTTTAGTTAAGAGCGAAGTAGGAAGTGTGGTACATTCCTGAAGCATTAAGAAAACTCACCTGTATGCTTACCCGGTGAGGATGCTCAGGGAGGACATCATCAAAAAGCAGCACAACACTATCGTAGTTGACGTAGCTCGGAGGAAAACTAGCAGACCAAGGGCCGGATGCATCAACAACTAAACACGCGGGTATGCGAGATAAGTGCTAGAGGTAAGATAAGGAGTGCAAGTGAATGTGTATGTCTGCACCAATACCCAGTATACCCTAGGTTTGAACGTGGATGAATTCGGCCTCAGGTCGAATCCGATAACCCTTCAGACCGAGCGCTTCGCTCACGCCAAAATTTGTAGAATCTAAGTTTCAGAGTTGACGTGGCATTGACGTCGAGTTGAGCTTCTGGAATTAAAAACGCTTCTCGTTTTGTCAACGCCTTGAACTGTTAGAAATTTCCTTTCCACTTGCAAGTTTAGAATGGTTCACTACAAGCTGACCTACTTCAACGGACGTGGAGCGGCGGAGATTATCCGTCAGGTTAATTGATCTTTAATGAATTCTCCTACTTTTCGGAATTTAAAACCCTTTATGAATGTTTAAGCTTTTCGCCATCGCCGGAAAAGACTACGAAGATGTTCGTCTCACTTCTGAAGAGTGGCCAAAGCACAAGCCTGGTTCGTAAGGAATTATTCGCTTAGGAAAGGAAACACGGCTTTCTTCACAAACAAAATGCTGAGGAGTTCCAGAAATGCCATTCGGACAGGTGCCAGTGCTCGAGGTCGACGGCCAAAAGCTGGCCCAGTCGCTTGCCATCGTACGTTATCTGGCTAGACAGTTCGGTATGCACTCTGCACGAGTGGAAACGGCTTTAAGGACAAAAGCACCGTATTCTTCCTTTTAAGGATACGCTGGAAAGACTCCTTTCGAAGAGGCGCTTGTCGACTCGATTGGCGACCAGTACAAGGACTTCGTCAACGAGGTTCGCCCGTACTTGAGAGTCACGCTAGGCTACCAGGAAGGTGACGAGGTGAGCTTGTGAACAAATAGAGAGACCACTAGATTGAGCCATGGTTTTCCTACTGTTGTAGTTTTAGTAGCTATACATGCATGACTGAGCGGGCCATTAAGAAAACCGTTCTGGAAGGTTCCCTGCGAGATACCGAATGCGTGCAAACGAGGAAAGGAGATGCTCTATACGCGTAATTCGTGCAGAATTCCCCTAGGGTAGCTGGCTGCTCTAGGGGTGTCTGCACGAATTACGCCAATTACACTGGACCTTCTTCTGGTGAATTACGTGTCTTATTAGAGGTGAAAGGGTAACCGCTCTTAAGGAAAGTCTAGAGTTCGATAGGTCTTGAACAGACCTATCGAACAAAAGTGTGCCTTACTGGAGCTTTCATTTTATGTTCCGCAAAGGTATTGATAATATAAGTTGTTTGGAAGACGCATAATATAGTACATAGTACAATGCTCCTCTTAATGAGAGGGAAGTAAGAAAATGCATGACATTTCTAATCTCCTTTTAAGGCAGCTCTGGCGAAAGATGTGTTCCTGCCAGCTCGCGACAAGTTCCTGACCTTCATGACGAAATTCCTAAACCAGGGCAAGTCTGGTGGGTGCTATATCGCAATTTTTTGTAACAGTAAATTAGAATCAGGTATACAGGGTGCACCAAAATTATGGCGACAGCACACAATTCGCGAAAAATTTAAGTTCCTATTCGGAGCGTCTGCTTTTTTCTGTGCTTTTACTGTTTTTGTTGCGTTAATTTGTTGCCCGTTTATCTTAATCGAGCATTAAAATATATTGACACGGTGCTTTAATCATCGAGCTTTACTGTCAAGGCTTCTCAGCACTCGATATTCACCGCCGTCTTGGATATATATATATATATATATATATATATATATATCCATCAGACGCTACGAAGACCTGGGAATCGAGTATGATAGATCTTTACGAGGAAGACCCGCATCTGTGACAACTGCGGACAACATCTGGAAGGTACGTACTATACCTTTGTCCTTGGGAAAAAATTTCGAATTTCAAATTGTCGAATATTCGAATGAGCAAATGAACACCTTACTTGTTGTGGTCACCCAATGATTGACATTTACTTATTTTTTATTACCCACTGTAAACTGCGTTCGACAGAGCGGCATATACAAAGGCTCAGATTGTCATTACTCTTATACCAGTTGGTTAATTGCGAAAAGGAGCGGTAATTATCAATCGCGGTACATCGTTTTCTATCAATGGATCTCCTGTCCCGTGGCCGACATACTCGCGCTACTCTTACGTTAAATCAGAGCTAATGGAGTGGAGTGTGGCGAGTCCAGTGAGTGATGAGCGCTACTGAGGCTGAAGGCTACGAGCGAGGCGAGGGAGAGCTGAGGACCGATCCGAGGCTGTGGAAGTCAGTGTCCAGGCTCAGATGCCGTTGTTCAAGCGCTGCGAAGGCTGCTCCATCCATTTCCTTCACGAGGCCAAAAGACGGTGACAAAGGTATAATGACAATGAAGCACCCTACTTCCCTAAGACCTCGTGCATACCTCCCGTCGCCGCGATTCCATCGCGGTAATGAGTTTTGCAGAACGACGCGAAAGAATTTGAACTTATCAGTGCTCGTCGCATCGCTCATCGCTCTGCAAGGGAGCGCGACGGCGATCCATCCGGGACCAACGCTAAACACCGCGCGCGGCGCGAAAAAGTATGCCATGCCCGCGATGGGCGCGCGAAGCCATCGCGCATGCCGACCGCCAGTGTTGCAGCGGCCGTGGCGAAGTCTCCTTTAACTATCCGACCTCGTGCGGCGGAATGGCCATGAACTGAACGATGGAAGTATGCCTCCGGCATAAGAATACGTGCCCCGAGAAGAGAGAAACACCCTGAATAGGCAGAGCTAGATTGTTATACATGTTGACAATAAGTTACTGTCTCTTTAGGCTATACCGAAGCTTCTATGTGGTAAAAGAAATGCTAGCATGGACAAAGAAGTAACACAAAGGCGATCTGGTGCAGAAGAAGCACATTGTAAGCTCATGAGTGGCATTCAGTCTGCGTTCTGGCTCCGCTGAAGAGCTTCGCGTCACTTATAAGCAAACGGACCCGAAGTCCATGGTTGGAATCTAATCTGATAAGACACTACAATCTGACAAAGGAAGTGTCTGAAGCGTATGTCTGAACGGGAAGAGCGAGTCATATAGGGAGAATCCCCACTCCTCAATTAGTATAAGAATGTGTTTATTTTTTCGCCAAGAAAAAAAACCTAAGGAGTACGGGGTCGTTGTAGCTACAATGTAATGGGCGCCTCACGAGTTCGGCGGTCTTGTATGTCCGCGATGCGTCTGCCGCAAGCGGGTCGCAGCGCAGTGGATAAAGAAGTTGCTTCATGCGAGGGAGATCGAGGGTTCAATTCTCCTGCGCTGCTGCATTTTTGCGTTTCAACTAATTGTTGAGACTTGATGGATTCTGCGTCTATACCATTCCAGAGGTTTTCTACTATTATTTCCAGCTGCATGCTGTGGTATTCAACATAAAGATGTATAAACGTTCAACATCAGTGATACACAGGCACAACGTGCATGAGGAAGAAGCACTGGTCACAATACGGACGGCGTATAAAGGCTACAGGCTCCTCACAGTTTGTTTCCCTAGATAGACCGATGACCTCGGGAAAACCATCCTGCTCGGATTTTCGAAGACCAGGACGTGACGTCGCAAGTGGTTCCAATGAAGAAACGAGGTCTGTGGATCCCGCAGAATAGCGTTAACGGCCATCGATACACTCTTTTTCTCATCTTTGCCTGTCAACTGGAAATCAGAGGTAGCTGAAGGTTTTTTAAACCTAACACCAACAATGTCCGCCGATGCTGGAGTGGTGATCCACCTACTTACGCTGAAGTGTGGCCCACCTTTAGGCAAGAAACCTTCGAGGGAAGAAACCAAGCTGGCCGAACGGATAGTCAGCATACTCAAGGGCTACGAAGCACGTCAACTTAAAGTTGACGAAGACGAAAGCCGGAAGTGGTGGAAGAAGAAGATTGGGATCCACAAGATGAACTGACAGACGTGGAGATGCAAGCAAGAATTGGACATATGATAACGCTTTCGGGTGGAATGATTTCACTCCCACGTCATTGTGCACGACCCTCCTTTTGACGTTCAAAAAAGGGACAACATCCTGGAGGTAGATGTCGAAGCTGAGGGTAGCTGCGAGTAGCTGAAGGAGAACTGATTTGTTATAATGACATTGAAGGTGGCGCCACTGGTGTACCTGTGAGGAACCTGTAGCTTTTAATCGCTGTCCGATTGTGACCAGTGCTTCTGTTTCATGCACTTTGGGCCTGTGCATCACTGGTGTTGAACGTTTATACATCGTTGGGTAGCTTTCTAATTGCCTTGTGCTTAAAAAACCGGTCAGTAATAAACAAGTTCCAAGAAAGTTACTATCCACGGTGTACAACTGGAAAATTAGGCAAAAGATCTGAAATCGTTTAACTCTAAACCAAACATATGAAATGCAAAAAACCAGCAGAGCAGGAGAATCGAACCCACGACCTCCCACCCATGAAACAACGTCTCTATCCACTGCGCTCTGAGCCACTTGACGGGCGTACATGATCCACGAATTCTAATGTAGCGGACTCCCTATTTCTTGTGTTTAACGACTTGGCAAAAATAAACCCATTTTTACACTAATTGAGGGGTGGGGATTCTCCTTATATGACTCGCTCTCCCCTTTCAGACATACGCTCCAGACCCTTCCCTTGTCAGATTGCATACACACAAATCGGCCACTGTGAATGACACGCGAAACAAAACATCGTTCTTATCAAAAGGTCACAATTCCCTGGTTTTCGAAGAGGAGTGCTACTAACTTGTTAAGAGATTGATAAAGAATATTCGAAATTCGAAGCTTTCGAATATTCGAGTAAACGAACATTCGAATATTGGGCTTTCTCGAATATTCGAATAAACGATTAATTCGAATATTGGACTTTCTCGAATAGTCGAATATTCGAATATTCGAAATTCGAATTTATTCGAAATTCGACTATTCAAAATTCGAAAAGGACAAAGGTATAATACGTACGTGAACGAATTCGCAGGACCTGGCTCGCTCGGTCTGCCGGATGTCGCGGGAAATGGATATCAACGAGACGTCGTTGAGAAGAATCCTCCTTAAGTTGAGTTTTGAGGCTTACAAGAAGTCGGCATGTTAAAAATTGACGGCAGCCCAGAAAAACAAGAACAAGAATGGTGCAGGACCGGTGCCAAGGCAACTTCCCGGACTTCATCAACCTCAACGAATAGCCAGCCAGCTCTTTGAATCCGATGTATTACACCGTCTGGTCAGTTCTGAAAGCCAAAGACTACGGGAGAGCTCACTTCTCCGTGGATTCTCCAGGAGGCGTGGGATGAGCTTGACGCGTCATACTTGCGTGCCTCCGTCGATGCCTTCCCGGAGCGCCTCAAAGCCTGTATCGACGTCGATGGAAATATTCTCGAATTTCAATGTTGTGTGTAGTTTACAGTAGACTAACAACCATTATCCCTTCCTTAGTTTCTCGACAATGCTGCATTTTCGCTTTCGGCGATTTGAGTATCTTGCCGCCATAATTTTGGCGCACCCTGTACTAGTAGTCATAACTGTGCAACCAACAAAGCTATAGTGTGAGGAAATTTTACAAACAATAGAATTGGGCGAGTACTATGAATGTCCGATGCTAAACTATATCGATCGATCGACCAATCAATATACATGTTTACCATTTTCACATCGAATTGGACACTTTTAAAATCAAATTGGACACTTTTCTAAGAGCCCAAGACTTCTGTAATCAAAGCGAACTTTTTCAAATTAAGATTACCTTTTTCTAGGTTAAACTAGAGACTTCCAAAACGTTTAAAATAATTTATGTTCAGGGAAAGTATAAGTACAACTTCCTTTGAAGTTTGAATTCGTCTTCGCAATAGGTGAACATGTTATTTGAAGTGTTATAAAATTTTCGTTTTTTTCGAGGAAAAATACATAGTGGCTTCAGGGTTGTTTTAAAAAGCAGCAAGGCGATCGTTTTTAATGGCAAAAAAGAATTGCGCCGTGCCCTCTTTCAAGACGTCGCGATTTTTATTCGATTTGATAGCAGAATTATTTGATAGCAGAATTTTTCTTTGCATGGGGCTGGACACCCGTTAACAATAGAGCATAAACAACTGTAAAAAACAGGCATATCCTCACCTTGATGGTTCATGTAAGTGGCATTTGCACTGTCAAACAAATAAAAGTTGTGTCGAATTTTTTCGAATGCGTGGGCTGTATGCTTGCTCCTTTGCTGTGCTTTAACTCACATTTTAATCTATTATTTTTCTTTAAAAATGAAGTTTTTGCAAATTTGTTGCACCTATTGGGGCAGGTAAACTAAAAAATTTCAAACAATGTTATACCAAATTTTCCTTAAGCAAGAAAGTATTCTAGCCATCTTATTGAGTCTGCAGTTTAACCGGTCTAAAGCTCATTTTGGTTTGGAATCTTATTGAGTCTGCAGTTTAACCTGTCTAAAGCTCATTTTGGTTCTCACTTTGATTTCGAAGGTCTTAAAGCTAGCTTAGAGTATGTAGTGTCCAATTTCTTTTCAAAAATGTCCTATTCGACGGTAAAATGGCATAAGTCGTTCAATTGTCGGCAAAGTATGGACTTCTGTGTGGGAACCGCACGAAAATGGTGGAGACTGCCTACGAAAACCCATTTGAAAGCTATCCTATTCTATCACTTCACCCAACCTGTGTAATAAACCGGATCATTTTTTCTTCCTTAATGGGGGTCATATGATCTGTGGAGGAGAAGGGAAAAAATTGCTGTAGAAGTCTTCATTGTTTTCGGAGTCTGAAAGCCTAAGTTAGACATTTGGTGGACGGTCAGCAGATACGGTATGCCTGGTATCTACAGTACTTTGCTGCTTGAATTCAGGCTATCTGGTCGGCGACTCGCTGACATGGGCGGACCTCGTCTTGGCCGAAATGGCAGAAGTAGCCAAGAAGGTTCCGACGCTCTATGATGGCTTTCCTGAGGTGAGGTTATTCGTATAACCTTGTAAGTGACCAGCTGTTTAGTTCACCTCAAATATTCTAGGTTAAAGCCCACTCTGAGAAGATCCGCTCGATACCAGCACTGGCGAAATGGCTGCAAACCCGTCCGGAGACCAAATTCTGAGCTCTCGCTTTGGCGCACTTGACCGTAATCAGTGAACTGTACGAAAAACGTTGGATGATAAGATAAACCGGTTCTGAGATCTTGTTAAGGTAATTCATGGCGTGCTGTGTACTACGTTCTGCACTTTGAATCCAACCAAATTAGAGCCTTTGTGTGGAAAGTGAAAATAGTTGTTACAATCACCAACAGAAGTCCACCCCACCAGCTTGTGGTCAAAATTAGCTCAAAATCGAAACCGTAGTATTAACGAGAAGTCACGCCGGCTCTAGGCTTTTCTTCGAGGAGAAGAGAAGTTTATCCTAAAGTGCTACTTGAAGCTCGAAAACATCGTCGAAGTGCAGAGGCGATTCAGCGACTGCTTCTCCAAAGCACCATCCACTCATGGATACGAGACAAACTTGAAGAAGAGCGAGCTGTGCAAGACCATCACAAGGAACACTCTGGCCGCCCTCAGTTTTCCACTGATTCGGTCGTGAAAGTCACAGTGCTTGAAGCATTTCAACGGCTACCTAGGAAGTCTCTCCGACAGGCCGCTCGCGGACCTGGAATTTCAAAGGACAGCTTTTATCGTATACTGAAAAATCAAGACTGAAGACGTTACATCCCGATAATGATGCAGCACCTCGTAGAAGACGATCCGGATTGAAGAGTGAATAGACCAGATAACCCTCTGGATTCCTCCCGGGGGGGGGGTGTATTTAAAGGACAAACTTTAGGGAAGAAAGCCTAAAGCAATTCAGGAATTGAAGAACGCTATCAAAGAGGAATGCCTGCGTGTGCTTTATGACATGTTTGAAAGCGCTTGCGACTCTGTGAAGCACCGATGTGCGAAGCGCCTGCAGAAGAAGGTTATCAGTTTGAACAGCTGTATCATTTGTAGCAAATGTCAGATTTGTGTTTATGTAGTATTCGTAGTACGTGCTGTATTAGTTCGTTGCACATGAAATGGCAATTTTCAGTCAAGACTTCGAGACATCATAGCTTCGCTTGGAAGCAAATTTTCAACTGAAATAAGCACCATTATTATTAACACACTATTCCCAACGCGACAATAGCTTAGACAATCCATCTTTGTAAAAATCGGAACTACGACAATTAATAAAACATAATGATTTTTGACATCACCTTGTTGCTGATTTTTTTATCCTTCACCTAGCAATCTAAATGCCTGAAAAAATGATAATGGGTAGGGGAAAGATTTGGTGAATATGCTGGACCTGAGATACTTTCGTATCGCAGTTCATCCAGTTTCTGGACAACAACTTTTGAAACGTGCGGACGCGCGTTGCCATGCAGGCCTCTTCGATTGACCAAAGCCGTCTGTTTTTGAATCAACTTCTGGTGCATGACTTCCAGTACTTTCCGGCTGTCGTAGCCTCTCCAGTCTCCAAGAACTTGTAATGGACTATACCAACCGTTGTCCACCATACGGTCAACACGGTCTTCTTTGGACGGACGCTTGGTTTTTTTCTAATCAAGACTTTTATCTTAATAATCGTCATTGAAAATGTTTACGAGAACGAGAAAGAAAACATCGCTATCACGAGTAAAGACCGACAAACATCAAGGATAGACTGACTGTTAAAGAGGAACTGAACGGCGGCGAGCGAGCATGCTGCTTAGCCGAGTGTGAAGAAGTGCAGCCGAGCACACTGCCACGACAACGAAAAACGAGAACGATCTGACGATAGTGGAGAAAAGTGCGGGGAAACACGCGGCTGAATAACTTGGCTCGGTGGCGATGGTCTCTCGTAGCGATTTACTCTTCATAACAAAGAATAGGTACAGTAATACAACGCCAACATACAAAAGCAAGACACGTTTAGAAGCCTGAAGATGGTTCCATAGAAATCCGACACGCACCACACAGAGGTGGCAGAAGACAGCAAGGGAGACGGGAGACCTCGTTGCGGACCTCAGCTCTGACGAAGTTGGGGGAGGCCACTGGGAGACAAAAGCGATGTAGGAGAGGGCAGGAATCCGCAGATGGATCTGTGCGCGTGGTGGATCGAGGACTTAGGCATAAAATGACCGTTACTCGATTAGGAAAAACTCTCCGACAACTGAACGACAAAAGTGGGTTGCTTCAAAGTCCGCTGATGATTGGGCTATGGCTGGGTGAGACGGATGTGTCGAGGTGATCCGTAGGGTCGTAATCCTCTACTGATCCTTCTCCTCCACCTCGACCGGCGCCTTCTTCAAGAAAAGCAAGTTGTTCTCGGCCCAAGCTATACAAAACCATAGCTGCAGCTCCTCTACTCATCTTGAACGCCTTGCTGATGTGTTCGGAAACCATCGAAAAACCTTCCACGCAACGATTCAGAAGGAAATATGCACTTCGAAACGAGACTAACTGGCCGGTTTGCTTAAAGAGTGACAGGACAAGGTGTTACCACTCTCATTTTTAATTCGACTTGCACTTTAAGAAGACAACCAATGCGTTCAGCCAGGTCAGAAGTAGGTGCACGCTAGCCAGGCTGCAGATCTGCAGGCAGTATGTACTAACTGTGACGACTGTCACAACAACCGTGTCACTAGCCTGCAAGAGCGGTACGTGTCATCATAACTATGGAAATGAACGTCGCCAAGCACTTCTACGGATTGTTTTATTTTCTTCAAATACTGCTTCATGCAAATGTGACTGCATTTTCAGGTACAAACGCAGTATTCGTTTCGCCCTCAAAACTTGTCCACAATCAAGTTCATTCCCAACTGACACATTTGCCTTTAGCGGATAAGTAGCACATTTTGTTCAAAAATTGTGTCACATGCCGTTTGAAGGCCTTGTTTGTTGCGTTTTGTTTTGTTTCAAAGAAGTTTAGCACTAGGCGAGACTCAAACCCTCGCCTTTTGTTTACCGAAAAAGATGCTACTCCATTACACCATCGACAATGTTTGATCGCACCCAACATCCACGACCCTCACAGGAAGGATCAACACTCCTGTTGGAATCAGGAGTGTGCGTTAAATAAATCCAAACTTTCGTAAATTGTAAATCGTAGATTGAAAGAGGTGCCTCACTTGCACTAAAACTCTATTTGTAAAAGGTTCCTTCATAGCTGTGATTAGAAGTGATTCAAAGTTTAAAGTATTTATAGCGCTATTTTCAACTTAAGTTGAAGAATTTTCCTGCCAACAGAGCAACTTCAAAATCAATTTAACACCCTTCAAATCAATCTGGACGTTGTTTCAAGAGGTTCTATACAAAACGCTGATTTAGAAACTATCAGGTTGTCGGATTATAAATGTCATTTCTGCTCAAAAAGAAATTTCGCTACAAGGAAAGAATGACCATACCTTAATACAAGAGGTAATTTCCACTGTTATCAATGGCATGTCGCCAACGTCCTCGAAAAGAATGGATGCCTTTCTTGAAGGACCCCGGTAGCTGTGACTCGAAGAAATCATACATCCAAATTTCGACTTCGTCACGGTTCTTGATTTTTTCTCCGCTAAGGCGTGCTGCGTCGACCCGAGAAGATGATAGTGTAATGGCGAAAGGTCTGGGCTATAAGACGGGTGAGGCAGAAGTTCCCAGCCCAACTTCTCAATTTTTTGGAGGAATTCCACTGTTGCTGTGTTCATTCATTGTTGACACAGTGCTTGGTCTACGAGGCTCAGATGTTCTTTGAGAAAGTCTGCTGTAACTGTTTCGCCTAGATCCAGCACCTCAAAATGCACCGACCTTCACTAAGCACAGAGCATGACTTTTTTCCGTAAATGACAGTCTTCGTCCATGTCTTCGGAACCCCACCGAAGCACAACCATTGTCACTTTCGTGTGGCATTGTCATAGTGAATCTACTTCTCATCCGACGTCACGATGGAGTCATAGAAACCTCTGCTCTTATTTTTGCGGATGGATGAGAATTCCAGCGATGGCGAGTCGTGCTGCTTTGAGTCGCTGAGCTGATGTGGCACCCATTCTCCACCCCGATTTGACTTTCCGATTGCATGCAAACGATCGGCAATGGTAGATGGTGACAGTCCAACCTCTGTGCGAGCTCACGCGTAGTTTGTGGTGGATCCGACTCGTCAGCTTCCTTTAATTCCTGACCATCCACAACTTCAAGATACCGTGGATGTTCTTCGTCTTCAAGGCTCTCATTACTGTCTCGGAAATGTTGAAACCATCGCTGACGTAATGACGGAACTTCGTTACCAAATACTTCAAGCAAAATGCGATGGGATTCTGCAGTAGTTCTTCCTTGCTTGAAGTCGTACAGCAAGCAAATCCGCACTCGGTACTTTTGCTCGATCATCGTTAACCTAAAAAAATCTTTAAAAGGTTAAACAAACGAATCGGAACGAAACTTTGGCGAAAGATGCTTTTGGAAACGCTAGTTAAAGACGTAGAGCTACATGATCCAAGATATAAGAATAGCAGAGAAATGAAGATCGAAGGCGGGCGACATATCTAATCCGACAATCTCATATATCCTCAATGAGGGCCTACATGTACATGGTGTCCAAACATATCTGAACCATGTGAACCACCAAATTACCGCATTTATAACCTTTTCCGAGTCTTGAGGTCTAATATTCCGGGCGTTTATATCCGAGCCTACAAGACCTATGTGAGGCCAATCGTAGAATCGGGAACAACGGTCTTTAAGCCTACCAAAAAGAAGGATATCGATCTTCTTGAAAGCATTCAGAACAGCTTCACCAGAAAACTGATGATGAGATGTTTCCCAGTGAGATATGACATGATTCCTAAAGGGCCTCTGTCGCAAGTCGGCGGCCCCAGTGCAGCGGCTGTGCCGTTAACATGTGGGACACCAACCTGCCCCATGCGGCACCCGAAGCTGCCAAGGCCCGATACTCCGGGGAGGTGAACTGCCCCATGCCCTGACGTGCCACTTCTGAACTGAAGATTCCCCGGGTCCGTCCCTTCTCCTCCCACTGAATTGTATCCTTCTAGCCCAGGGTTGCAGCCAGCACAGAACCGTAGGGGGAGACACCAACCCTGTGCATGAATTGCCGGAGGGCCAGAGCCTGCCCTTCCGCCCGGACCCCGCGATGGGCTTGACAGGCTTTTCCCAGCAACCCAGCAAGACAATACGACAGCAATACCAGAACACGGAATGACTGCGTTGTATGAACGGACTCACCGCATTCCTTCTTATAGCACACCAAGGGCTAGCTTGATTTATTACACACCAGCATGCCGACACAATAGAATAGCATGAGGGTCGATAACACGATAGCAGAAGAAGAATGTAGCCGGCAGAGTGGGATGCAACGGGGTGGATAGAGATGTAGTGGGCCGGGCGCTTCACAGTGGCTACCACTCCGCGCCCTCAGCCCCGGCGACCCTTCTTGGAAGGGTCGCCCTCCATCCGATCGGCTGTCGATGCCAGACTGAGCTGGGACGACGATATGGCCAGGCCCCGCGGCTGGCCCCTGCTGAACTGGCGAGAAGCTGCCGATGAGCGCGACGCTCACGGTCGGCGCAGGCGTCGAATGGATTGCCGGGTTCGCGCGGGAAGCGGGTTATGCCCGTTCCGGTGCGCGCGCCCCGCCCGCGGATCAATGCCGGCGGAGGCGGGGGCAGGCCGCGCGAGGAGCGCATCGCGGAGCGCGGCGGGCCTGAACGCCCGCAGGAGGATGGAAGGGGCTGCGAAGGTCGCGAGTCGCGACAGCCTCAGAGATCAGAACTATTTGGTCTGCCTTCACTAATGAGCAGAAGTAAGAGAGCAGATCTTATCATGATGTTTAAAATTCTCACAAAAAGTTGAACAACGACACAGAAGAATTCATAGACGGGGAACTGTAAGAAGAAAGCTCAAACTACGTGTACCACTTGCAAAGTTAAGACTTAGAACAGATTTCCTAACTTACAGAACTCTCACGGAACTAAACTTGCTTCTTAGTGGATACGACGATATTACGACTATGTCTGCACATGTTTGGAGTAGAGCTATTGCTTGTTGATGTTTTTAAGTGTGATTGTAGGTGACTAACGTATGATAGCGTTTTGTTCGTCTGGGGTAGTTCTGTCCTTGTTTTTGTCTGTGTTGAATTTCTAATCACGTTCACGCTTGAATAAATAAATAAATAGATAAATAAATGTGTGAAATCCTTATTCCTTTGGCCAGCCTTTTCTTTTCCTGAAAATCTACACAGGAACAACCGCAGCCAATCGGAACCAAGCCTAAAGCTTAAAAAGTAATAATTTGAGAACGCACCAACTCAACAGCGTTTGTTTGTACATAAATAATGTATAATCAGACAAGCATGGCGCACTGGTCGATCGCATAATGCAATCGTGTCGGCTGACTTACCAAAAATGCCTTCCTTTTTTCATTTTGGAATACGCTCGAAAACATCCCTGTAGTAGCGAAGCAAACAGATAGGATTGAAGCAGTTCAGCCACAAATTTTGAACAACCTCTACTTATAGTATGATTTTAACATGTTTTTTAAATGGAAATATGTACATTGCGCGACACTCTCCATATTTGTACAGTTTGATTCTATAGACATTTAATCGTTGGGAATGTGGGTGGTTTCATTTGGGTGTGGTGAGCTGGAAAGGCTTCACCTTAAACTTTGGTTGATAATGAAAAGGTTAGAGTAGTAGCACGGCAGGGAGACACGATTTCTTCCAAGCTATTAACAGCGGCACTTCAGGATGCCATGAAGGATTGAACTGGGACGATAAAGGCTACCTTGTCGACGGTAAACGGATCAGCAAGATTCGCTTTGCCGACGATATTGTTCTCATCTCTACCAGCACGGCAGAAGTCGAGGAAATGCTGAACGAGCTCAATGTGGCAGGTATGAAGATTGGATTGGACATGAATATGTCCAGAACGCAGTTTATGGTCAACCAATGGTGTGACACGGGACTCGTAAGGTTAAATGGAGTCGCTCTACAGCAGGTCGACTCCTACGTCCATCTGGGAAGAGAGCTGAACATGGATAACGACTCGCTCCTGAAATCGCCCGCAGGAGACGCGCAGCATGGGCACCTTCAGTTCGATTCGCGAAGTCACCGATCAGGTCAAGGATCCCGGGCTCAGGGCCTCGATATTCAACGCCTCTGTACTGCCTGCGATGTGTTACGCGACGGAAACCGGGACCGACAACAAGACAATCGCCAGAGCAATGCAAACTACGCATCGTGCGCTGGAGAGATGTCTTCTGAGGACAAGCCTTCGTCAGCAATGGCTCGGACCTAACGGAGAAATCGCAATTAGCAGATCCGCTGCAGTGCATGAAGAAGTCCAAATATCGCTGGACCGGACACCTGCTTCGACGAAAGGACGATAGATGGAGTCTCCGTGTCGCAGAATGGCTCCCGAGAGACCATAAGAGACCACTGGGACGACCGCCAACGCGATGGGCAGACTCATTCTCAAAATCCTTCAGAGAGCGGAGTCTGCCTCACTGGATGCAAGCTGCCATAGATCGAGCGGTCTGGAAGAGTTGTGGTCCCCGCTGAGAAGACCTCCAGCCGACAAAAGGACCATCAAAGTGTCAAAGTAGAGTAACTGTTTATGTTTACTCTGTCGGGTTCCCTTATGTTATTTTTCAAATGAACGTTGGGTTTCCTTCAAGACACAACATTCCGAACGATGTTCACAGGGTGAAGCGATATCTAATCAAATCACTGAGAAACACCTGAATAAGCAAAATTGCCTCGAATTTTTCTCCAAATATTTTATAAACTTCGATTTTATCACACTTTGAATACTATTTGCTCAACTCCATGTAGAGCAGACTGCACAAAGGGATTGTCCTTACAGGCCATGTTGTGTAACATGGCTGTGGACGACTGCTGTAGATCAATTACCACATTTAAGAAATTTTACCTAAAACGTCGTAAACCGTAAATCGTGAAAAATTTGCTAAAATTCGACGTAAATCGTAAAATCGTGAATCGTAATCGTAATTACACACATCCCTTGTCGGAATGAGTCAGCCGCTAACCGGTCGGCATGGAACTGGTCAAACTTGAAGTCTTGATATGAAAAATTCAACTCATTTTCTTCAAGCCTTAAGCTCTCTCACTGATGCTGTAATCTATAATATTATAACGATACGTTCAAAACCCACGGATCTCCCTCGATAGAGAGCCTTCGGGCTCTCTTGTTAAGAGGGATCTCGGGCCGCTTGTCGCAGGGCCACGTGGCGCGTCCCCGGGTGGTGGATAGGGGAATTAAACGCGAACCAAATGCGACCGTGTACTGCCCAGAGACGCAGGTGGGATGCAGGGGATGGACTCCTTGCTCCTGCTGTGTCGGGTCGATGCGTTCCTTGTGCGTGGGAGCGGCATGTTCGTGCACAGTGTGCGTGGATGTGTCCGTGACTGTGCGGATTGTAACTGTGTCGGCTCGGCCAAAAGCTTGCACTCGGTAGACTGGGAGTACATGTAAGGCGATTCGAGGCCGCCTTAAGTCTCGCCCCGTCCCTTCGGGCAGTCTGGCTGGCTGCCCGGAGTACCCCGCCCGCACGACAGAGCCTGACTAGCTACCCGTGTTGTATTCCAGTCAAACACAGCAGCACTAAAGGGCCTCATTCCCCTGACCCCGAAAGAGCCCCCATTTCTGCAGCGATGGGAAGGACGAGTACGGAGAGGCTGCTAAAATCTCAGGGCCTAACCAGGCTGCGCAAACTGAGAAGGACTAGGATGACGATCTGTACTTACAACGCCCGCACGCTTGCGTCGGAAGCATCCGTCGAGGACCTGATGATGCAAGCCAGGAAGATCAAGTACGACGTCATCGGACTGACCGAGACGAGAAGACACCACCCCCTACACGCCGCCTACGACTCCGGAGAAGAACTGTTCCTCGGAACATGCGACAGCAGGGGAGTAGGCGGCGTTGGTGTCCTCGTCAACACGCACTTGGCCATGAACATCGATTCGTACGAGTCTCTGACAAGCCGAATCGGACGTCTGCGACTGAAGCGATGTGGCTCCGTGCCAGCCTTGACTGTGTTCGTCGCGTATGCCCCAACATCCGACTACGACGACGAAGACGTCGAGGCCTTCTACGTGGAGCTGGAGAAGTTCTATAAGGAAGATCACACCTTCTACAAGGTGATCGTCGGCGACTTCAATGCCAAGATCGGGCCACGAAGGTCGCTGGAAGAACTTCACATCGGAACCCACGGTTTGGAGTGGAACGAGCAAGGTGAAAGGCTGTCTGAGTTTATCATGTCGACCAAGACCATCCATGGAAACTCGCAGTTCCAGAAGCCTCCCTCCCTACGATGGACCTGGGAATCCCCCGGTGGCCAGTTCCACAACGAGATCGACCACATCATCTTCAATCGCAAGTATTGCCTGACCGATGTCTCCGTTGTCCCCAAGTTCTACACGGGATCGGACCACCGCCTCCTTCGCGCGAGGTTCCGCTTTTCGCGTCAAGGAGAGAAGGCCGCGAAGTTCAAGAAGAGGAGTCCCAGAACGACCATCAACTGGGATCTCTACACCTCTCTTGTCGGCCTTTGGGAAGATGCCGTCATGGACAACGTCGACGAGGAATACGATCGCTTCGTGCACCATCTCCACGATAGTGCTAAGGGAGCCGAGAGCTTGAAGACCACCAAGAGACGCCTGTCTCCGGAAACTCTCGAGCTGATACGCCAACGTGGAGCAGCACGAGCGTCAGGCAACTATCAACTGACGTCCGAGCTTGCAAAGCTATGCAGAGCGGCGATAAAGGAAGATCTGAAGGAGAGAAGGGCGGAAGTGTTGGCTGAAGCAGCAGAGGCAGGGCTGAGCATCCGCAATGCCCGCCGGAACTTCGCCAACTTCAAGACCAAGATGACCGCTCTCCGACGTCCTGACGGAACCGTCACCTCTTCCAGAAGGACCATGGAGAAAGTCATCCACGACTTCTACTCCGATCTCTTCGATAGCCACGTCCACCTGCCCCTACGCCATCTTCCGCAGGATGGATACGTCATCCCCTCTGTTCTCCCTTCCGAGATCCGACACGCCATCTCGTCGGTGAAGAAACGTACAGCACCCGGTCCTGACAGGATCAGAGCTGAACACCTGAAGAACCTCCCGCCAGCGCTCATCAACACCTTGGCGCGGCTCTTCACACGCTACCTATCCGAATGCAAGGTTCCATCTCAGTGGAAGACCAGCAAGACCGTCTTGCTGTACAAGAAGGGAGACGTGCACGACATTGGCAACTATCGCCCGATCTGCCTGCTGTCGGTAGTCTACAAGCTGTTCACTCGAGTCATCCTGAATAGGATTAGTAGAACGCTGGACGAAGGACAGCCATGCGAACAAGCAGGATTTCGGAGAGGATTCAGCACGATCGACCACATACACACCATTACGAAGCTCATCGAAGTGTCGCGAGAGTACAAGCTGCCGCTTTGCCTTACGTTCATTGACCTGAAGAAGGCATTCGACTCCGTCGAGACTGAAGCGGTTATGGAAGCCCTGCTCACCCAGGGCGTTCCTACTCAGTACATCAGAGTCCTTCGAGAGCTGTACAGTGGATTCACGACCAAGATCTCACCATTCTACAACGACGTCGTCATTGACGTGAAGAGAGGGGTTCGACAAGGGGATACCATATCCCCGAAGCTCTTCAGCGCCACCCTCGAAAACGTCATGCGCGAACTAGAATGGGATGACATGGGAGTGAAGGTCGACGGCCGGCAACTGCACCATCTTCGCTTCGCTGACGACACCGTGCTCATAACACCGAGCATCACTCAGGCGGAGCGAATGCTGGCCGACTTCGATCGTGTATGTGGAAGCGTTGGACTGCAGCTGAATCTTACGAAGACGATGTTCATGAAGAACGGATGGGTTTCTGATGCCCCATTCTCGCTCAACGGAACGAACATCTCCGAATGCTCCAGCTATGTGTATCTGGGTCGCGAAGTCAACATGGCCAACGACCTAGCACCAGAGCTGAGCAGGAGGAAACGAGCGGCTTGGGGAGCTTTCAAGAGCGTCGAAGAAGTCGTGAAGAAAACGAAGAACGTCCGACTCCGTGCCCACCTATTCGACTCCACTGTTCTTCCTGCCCTAACATACGCCTCAGAGACCTGGGCTATACGAAAGCAGGATGAACACGCGATCAGCGTCGCGCAGCGTGGAATCGAGAGGACGATGCTCGGAGTGACACGACTCACGCAAGTGAGAGAAGGCCTCCGGAGTTCCGAGCTTCGCCGACGTTCGAAGATCAGAGACGCTGTCGCATGGGCCAAGTCGTCGAAAATTAGGTGGGCCGGCCACGTAATGCGATTCGCAGACACCCGCTGGACGAGAGCCGTCACAGACTGGATTCCGCGGGATGTCAAAAGAACACCAGGACGCCCACCAACGCGTTGGTCGGACTTCTTCGTGAAAGCCCTGAACGACCGATATGACGCTCTTCGTGTTCCTCGAGCGAGGAGGATCCATTGGACCACTCTGGCACGCGACAGGGACGAATGGAGACGCTGCTGGCGCCCGCTCGAGCAAGTCGATGATCAACGGGATGACAGGTGATACAGGTGATACGTTCAAAACGTTAGCTTCAGACAGGAATCTGAATCTACTCTTTGCTCAATTAGAATGATACGACGCCATTACACCATCGAATAAGTAGAATTAATATTTGACACAGAATTTTCACTGCTCCTTCGTGGACCCTAATGATCACTAGATGAAAGCTCAAGAGATGCGATCCTGGTTTGGATTCGCATCCAGCTCAACACAGCCTTCCGTTCCTTCCGGCGGGTTGTGTGGTGTAGAAAGTAAGAAGACGCTGACTGACTGACTTCTAGATCGCACGATACAGTGTGGCTTAATCACTTGCCGCGTGTGATTGAAGTGGGGTACATGGCGCAATCCAAAGCGTATGATTAAACTCCGAACTCTTCTGTTAGCCCGCCCCTACGTTCTGAAGATCGACCATAACCGTCTGTGTGAGTCAACTGTCCGAAAAACTTGTCATCGATCTGGCCGTCCGCTCGATGGCAACGAACGGTGTGGCAGAGAAGGAGAGTGCTATGGAAACGCACTTCGTGGCCTGGCACTAGCGCTGCTGGTCGGTGGCGGCGTTCGCTCTTGTTTGTGCCCTTCGAGATGTTTGTTTTAGTTCAGATCTCCCTGTTACAGGTTTTTACTGGGTCGTTAAGAGCCTCGCTCACTAGAAATTTCAAATTTTGCTGTTTTCGTCCCCATCCTTGAAAGCAGAAAGCACAAATCGCATCGCTATTCACCGGCGAATTCTTTGCTGTGTGCTGTGCATTCCTGCACTTCTACATTCTCGTACTTCTTCCTACTTGATTCTTGATTTCCTCGTGCTCGGCATGACTTGTGCTCATTGTCCGCAGCTACAACAGCTTTTCGCGCATCCTCATTACGTCTGTTAGTAGTTCGGCTGTCGACAGATCAGAGGCCAGATGTGCTCACCCACAACGCTATTCATGGCAGAATCTTGTCTTAGCTGCTTCCAGCTTTATCATGAGATGTGCTCTCATATCGTTTCGAGGCACAATGGTGGACACAAACTCTAGCCATTTCTTATCGAAAACTGTCTTTGTACATAACCAAACGATCAGATTGTCGATACCGTGCACGCAGACCGTAATGGATATAAAAAGCTTCAAAACAATTAGGAGCCGACTCTTGCCCTTGTGTTGCTAGTTTATGGGTTATGGTTCTTAGGATCCAAATTGAGCCGTAATGCTGAACTGGAGTTTTCCTCCTCTGGCAACACCGTTGAAGAGGAAGTTACCTGTCCTCGTCCAGTAAATCAGGATCGTTTGCAATTTTGAATAGGCTCAGGTTAGTCCAGGCGGATGACTCAGCTGTGAACGATCTCATGAGTGTGGCCAAACAGCGCCTGTAGTATAAGGCGTGGTATCGCTGCTCGGAAAGCAGTCGGAGGGGGGGGGGGGCATGGGGCTCGAGTCTCGCCTGGTGCAGGAGTTTGATAACAACAAAACATCTTGTAACAGGATCTAGCCTCTCTTCCAGCCGCTCCAGGCTTCAGCAAATATGAAGAAGCATTGATACTAGTAAGGCTTTCCAGCTTACATAACGGTGTGTGCCAGACGGGACTCGAACACGCACCTCCTGCTGATCAGGCGGAAATGCTCAACGCCACCGGCGCCGGTTGATCGAGTGCAACATCCACACCTTGAGGGACCCGTCAGCTCGTAGGATAAGCACTCACCCGTGATATCGGGATAAGCTCGCCGCTGATATCAGCATGAAACCGTCAGGCTGAGGGCCCTGATATCTTTCAGCTTAACCGTTCCATGCTGATGTCAGCGGCCGGCTCATCCCGATATCACGGGTGCGTGCTGATCCTATGAGCTGACCGGTCCATCGAGGTGTGGATGTTGCGTTCGATCAAACAACGCCGGTGGTGTAATGGCGCTGAGCATTCCCGCCCCGTCAGCAGGAGGTGCGAGTTCGAGTCCGGCCTGGCGCACATCGTTATGCAAGCTGGAAACCCATACTAGCAACAGTGTTTGCACACATTTGTTGAAGCTTGGAGCAGCTGGAAGAGATACTATAGCTGTTACAACATGCTTCGTCGCGATCAAACTCCTGCACCAGGCGAGACTCGAACGCTCCGACTGCTTTCCGGGTAGCGATGCCACGCCTTACACCACCGGCACTTTTCGACCGCTCTCGTAGGATCGTTCGCAGCTTGTTCATCCGCCCAGGCTAAGCTGAGGCTCTTCAAGGCTGCAAACGATTCTGACTTTCTGGACGTACTGAAGCGGAAGGTGTGGGTTCGAATCCCATCTGGCGCAAGAGTTTTGATCGCAACAAAACATCCCGTAACAACATGAAGATCAATCAAATAAAACTGTTTTCATCATTTTTTAAAATCAGTTTCTCGAATACGATATGAGGCTCGAAATACGGACAATAAATTCTTCGCATCTTAGTCATAAAAGCAGAACATGTTTTGCTAGAATATAGACGATGAGATTCTTTCATCATTATTCATTATTACCGTTCTGCTGTTCCTTTGAGACAGCTCCCTTGTAATAGCTTTCCAGTATTTCTCAGTCGGGTATCTGGAGTCAGAGTTGAGTGGATTTAGTGATTCTCACGCATCTATTGGGTTGATCGAAGAGTCTTGCAACACTTTACGCTACTGCCTGTTAAGTTTGTTAAAGCTCTTACAGTATTGATCTTGTGTGGTGACGTCACAGTACATTCTCGAAGCTTCCTCAAGCACACTATATAAGGCTTCGTCGAGTAGGAATACAGCAACAATATCGACGATAAGCAGCGGCATCCTACGACCTATCGTCTACTACGAATTTCTGCGAAGCCATTCCGCAAGGACTGCAGCCTCCAACATCTGCGCTGCATTCAAGAAGGAGGTCGTTCACTATTCCACAATGGCCCGTTGGTATCAGCGTTTCAAGGCTGGAGATATCTCTCTCGAAGATCGACCTCGTTCCGGACGCCCCTCTGTTGTGGAAGAAGACAGCTTGCGCGAAGCCTTCAAGGTGAAGCCAAATTCAACCACCCGCGAATTGGCGGCGACACTTGGATGTACGCAACTGGGATGCACATTTAACGGTTAACGATTTAACGAATTTAACGAATTAACGGCATTTTTCGTTAAAATCTGGCTTAACGACTTAACGAAAATTTTTAGAAATTTAACGGAATTTTCAACGGAGCTTTTTCTCAATAAATTTATCACGCTTCACCTTAGTTTTCACTAATCTTTCATGCCTCATCTTCCTGGATAGGACTGTTTCTGAAAAGCTATTGAAATCAGCAGGAATATTTTAATGTTTTCATGCAATTTTTTATGTCTTCTATGGCGCATTTGAATTTTTGAAAATAATGCATTTAGGAGCTAGACAAGTTCTTCGCTGAGCCACCAAGCATGTCAACGAATCCAAAGATACTGGTCTGACCCCAAGGATATGCATATCCCCGCTTGGCGCCACTTATCCCAAAATACTTTTGGTCTCCACCTGGAACTGTCGAGACGGAGAGAATGTTTTTAGCCACTGCATGTATTTTAAATGATTTGAGAATAACGCTAATAACAGAACATTTGGGAGAGCTACTTTTCCTGAACGTCAACACGTTGACGACTGTGTCACACCTCTCGGCCGTGTGGGACCTATGACATGATGTCGTGTCACATTCCCGACGTTGCAAAAAATCGATTGGTCCCACGTGCTTGCACACCAGCATGCCTAAAACAATGCGTTAACATTTCACTGATAGGTTTTCAATTATATTTTTATAAATTATTATTTCTTATTTTTTCTTATTTTTATTTCTTATTTTTATAAATTATTATTCATTTCTGTACTTAGCGGGCTGGTGTCCACTTGCACAATACTAGGAGAGGGCTGGGGGTGAGGATCTGGGATCTGCCTGATCTAACCTACATTTTCAGATACCTTGCCGGTGCTATGCTGGCACCAGCCTGTGAAGTACCGTTGTCTTGAATGGTAATTCCGTGCCCCGTTTTTCTTCCACTCTAATAAAAACATGATTTGTTGCTGAAACCTGGTTTATTTTGCTGCCCACTCTTTGTTGGCAGTGAACTGCTTGTTATATTGTAATATGTTACACTGTGTTCGTTGAACTTCAGTTGATGATTTGTTTAAGTTGGAACGCAAAACGTTTTTCCTGTTTTTTTTTTTGCTTTCAATAGTAGCTTTTAGCTAATTGCATTTTTTACAAAATTTAACGATTTACCGGAAATTTAACAAAAATTTTCCGTTAAAAAATTCGTTTAAAAAACTTAACGCACAGCATCTTGTGTGCCCCCCTGGTACGCAAAGCACCGTCGTGAGGCGGCTGGAGATCCCTGGGTACCGCAAAGTTTTGTCGTCACATGAGCTGCGGGGCTCTGACAGGGCATGCCGAATCAGCGTTGCTGAGTCTCTGCTTCTTCGCCCGCACAGAAAGGGCTTTCTGAAGGACATTGTTACTGGTGATGAAAGCTGGGCTCTTCATGTTAACCACAACCGGAAGAGCCAATTGCTCCCACGCGGAGAACCTGCTCCAAGACAACCGAAACATGGACACCACGAAAAGAACGTTCTTCTGTGCCGCTGGTGGGACTCAGAAGGCATGCTTTACTGGGAGCTGCTGGATAGTGAGACCACAGTGACAGCATCTGTCTACGCTATCCGGCTGCAGAATTTGGCCGACACCATGCGCCAAAAACGTCAAAAAAATGCCTACCTGCTGCACGACAACGCGCGTCCTTATGTTGCAAACGTGATTCGCGAGAAAATCCAGGACTTAGGCTGGGAAGTTCTGCCCCATCCACCGTACTCTCCAGACCTCGCTCCTTCTGACTACCTCCCGTTCAGAGCTCTGTAGCAGCATCTTCGAGGTGGAGAGTTCGATGATCGACGTCAACTGGGGCCGGATTCATGAACGCGGCCGGAGGTAAATTCTACCCCCACTTACCTCGATGGCCATTTACCCGCCACTTTCCCAGACTTACCTCCGTTTTCTGATCCATGACGGCCAAGGTGAGGGTTTTGCTCCGCGGCCAATTTCTGACCCAATGTGCATGCCTCCGCTGGCCCGTTGGCATCAGCTAACAGCGAAGCCAAGCAGTCACACTTGCTGCTGGGACTCGCTGGCACCGACACTAGCAGCATCGTATTTAGGGGAAATGAAATGTGAAATGTGGGGTTAGGGGAGGGGTGGAAACTAGATGCATAGCAGGAAGTAGAGAAACAATGGGAAATGTGGGCTTACATGACTAATAATGGGTGCCATCCACCACAGTAGCCTCCATAGACAACATATGCCAAGGTAGGCTAAGGTGGCGGACGAGCATAGTCCACCCACGCAAATCGTAAATTACGATTTGCGTGGGGGACTAGGCTCACGGTGGTCCAAGCCGACCCACAATGCCACTAAAGGAAGCAATTCACTTAAAAGTAAGTGGCATCGTGGGCCACCATGGTCCACAGAGCCCAAAAAATCATGGAATGCAAGCCTAATGGAGAAAAACAAAAGGTAAAACAACTCACCGAAGTGCGGCGAAAGACGTGCGCATGGCGACGGCAACTAGGCGCCCCTGCCAGGCATTGAATTTGCGGCTGGCGGCCAGCTCAGAGCTGGCTAAGGGCCAGCGAAGGCACACATTGGGTCAGAAGTTGGCCGCGGAGCAAAACCCTCGCCTTGGAGGTAAATCTTCCCCGACGCGCTGATGGGGTAGCATTTACCTTGACACTTACCTCGGATTTTTCCCTCCGCGCGTTCATGAATCGCGCGTAAGTGGGAGTGGGGGTAAATTTTGCACTTACCCGCCGGTAAATCGTTCATGAATCCGGGCCCTGGAAACGGAGGTTTCTGAATTCTTTCCCTCACCTGAAAGATGGGGAAGGATCTTAGACTTGGATGGGGAATATATCGTGGACTGAGGTTCCGAGGAGGCTTACATTCCTGAAACATTAAGGAAACTCACCTGTCTCCTTACACAGTGAGGATGCTCGCGCAGGAAGAACATCATCAAAAAGCAGCACAACAATATCGTAGTTGACGTAGTTCGGAGAAAGACTAGCAGACTAAGAGCCGGATTCATCAACAACTAAACCCGAGGTAACCGGAATATAAGGGGCAAAGGTAAGATAAGTAGTGGAAATGAGTGTTTCATTGTGGGTATCTGCACCCCTTATACCCAGCATACCCTAGATTTGATGGTGAATGGATTCAGCCTCAGGTCGAAACAGATAACCCTTCTGACCGAGCGCTTCGCTCACGCCAAGATTTCTGGAATCTAATCGTAAGTTTGAGAGTTGACGTGGCATTGACGTGGAGTTGGGCTTCTGGAGTCGAACGCCTCTTTCTGTCTTGTCTTGTCAACGCCTTGTATTAGGAAATTCCTTTCCACTTGCAAGTTTAGAATGGTTCACTACAAACTGATCTACTTCAACGGACGTGGAGCGGCGGAGATTATCCGTCAAGTGGGTTGATCTTTAATGAATTCTCCTACTTTTCAGCATTTAAAACCCTTCAGATATGAACGTTTAAGCTCTTCGTCATCGCCGGAAAAGAATACGAGGATGTTCGACTCATCTTTGAAGAGTGGCCAAAGTACAAGCCTGGTTCGTGAGGAATAATTCGATAAAGAATGGCTAACAGGGCTTTTTCACAAACATGACGCTGAGGAGTTCCAGAAATGCCATTCGGGCAGGTGCCAGTGCTCGAGGTCGACGGCCAAAAGCTGGCCCAGTCGCTTGCCATTGTCCGTTATCTGGCTAGGGAGTTCGGTATGCGCTCTGAACGAGTGGAGACGGCTTTGGGGAAAAGACCTCGTATACTCTCTTTTAAGGATATGCTGGAAAGACTCCTTTCGAAGAGGCGCTGGTCGACTCGATTGGCGACCAGTACAAGGACTTCGTCAACGAGGCTCGCCCCTACTTCAGAGTCGCGCTAGGCTTCCAGGAAGGTGACGAGGTGAGCTTGTGAAAAAATAGTATGATCACTAGATTGAGCCATGCATTTGCCCACTGTGTAGCTTTAGTAGCTATACATGCATAACTAAGCGTGCCATTAAGAATACCATTGTGGAAGGTTGCCTGCGAAATACCGAATGCTTGCAAACGAGGAAAGGAAATGTTCTATACGCGTTATTCGTACAAAATTCTCCTGGAGCAGCTGGTTTCTCTAGGGGTGTCTGCACGAATTACGCGGATGAAACTGGGTCTTCTTCTGGTGAATTACGTGCCTTAGTAGAAATGAAAGGGTACACCGCTCTTAAGGGAATTTAGAGTTTAATCCTGTTCAAGACCTATCCAGCAAAAGTGCGCCTCACTAGACCTTTCATTTTACTCTTCGCAGAAGTGTAAATGAGGATATGTCGTCGTTACTTCGAATGTGTCAGCTAGCCGAGATGGAAACAGTTTTATTCGGCTGATGTTTCGGCCTTATCGCCTTCGTCGTAGCCTGGAAAGACAGAAACCCGTAAAATTGTCTCAGCAAGCACCACTTCAAACTGAGCGAAAAAATTCAAAGGGCCGAGTGGACCAGAAAAGAACCCTGCAACCGAAGCTAGAAGGCTCACCTAGAGATGCGGAGAAGATCTCGCTGGAGTCGCCCATAGACCAAATGGCTAGTAGGCGACCCAGAAGACGTGCCGCGGCCCCTGACCTGATGGCTCTGAAGGTGAAAATCCACAGAAGTCAAGGAATGGAGAGAGTTCGTTAGCTATGGCTAGGCACTCATCTTTTCTGTTCATTTTTGCACTTTTGCTGTGTATCCAAAACGCTTCCAATGTTTCGCGCGCAGGTGTTTGTTTCTCTTGCGCTAGAACTCGCACGGCCACCTCAAACTCTGCGTTATCGTGTACTTGCAACCGATGATATCCCAGAGAAGTTGAAGGGTTTGACCTTTTGAGTCCATCGATGTACGTTTTAACCCTCACGCATAGCGGTCGACCCGTTTCCCGCGCATATTCCTCGCCGCACCTTCTGCACGAAATGAAGTAGATGGCCCCCGAGATCAAGCAGTCATCTACTCAGATGACGCACCCAGGAGTGGACAATATCGATCATAAAGACGATTTCAGATGAGCTTCCGCTTAAGGTTAGGGGTGGTATTTCTACCAACCTCACAGTGTCACCCAGATCATAACGACGTAAGGAGGCCCGGATAGACGCGCTCACTGCGTCATCTATGAATGGAAAACAGAACGGGATTTTGTCGTCGTCCTCCATACCGTTAGGCCTGTGTCCGGAGGGCAATAGGCCTGCGTTCGGAGGGCAATATGCGCGCTGGTTGGCTGGTTGTGGGGTATCCATTGGAATGAGCAATGCCTCTGGCCTTCTCCAGAGATTATGCCTTTTCCTCTCTCCCAGATGAGACCTTTCTTGACCATTTGAACATGTTTCTTGTTACACCCATTTTTTAGGGGATGTGCAGACCAAAAGTGGATAATTACATTCTTATTACTAGGTTTTCGGTAACACTTTGTTCTACAGAAACCCTCCTTAGTTAGACCTGAACATTCAGGAAAGGTAGCCAGTCCTCATCCGGCTTCTCCCAGGTGAACTGTACTGGGAGCTTGTTTGTTCAGGATTTCGAAGCAAGCGTCCATTCCTTTCTATTGGAAAAAACGACGAAACAGTCGCCTATGTACCGCACGTACATGACCGAACGCCGCTTTAGGGCGGTTTTCTCTATCCTGCTAGTTGTAACCTCACTAAAGCACAAAAGCAAATGCTGAAAGAGATATAAGATCTCTCGAAAAGCGGCACCCTGAAAGTCTCCATCAGCGACAAAGGTGGAGAGTTTGTTGTGATGCCGCAAACATTAGACGCTGCTATAACGCAACTACATTTGCAAGATCGTTCTATTTATCGCCCTGCAACAGCTGAGGACTTCGGCAGGGAATTCTGGAGGTTAAACAAGGTATGAACTCAAACGGCTGAATCCGCAATCCTTCCTAAGACGGTCATTACCCAACTTAAGTGCGATCTTCCCGTCTGTCCCGTTCTCTATGCACTTGTCAAGACCCATAAACGTTCGCCCAATGCACTTTCGTCCAACAATCCTTCCTATTTCAATTACGTCCCATAATCAGTAACATAGGGGGACCCACCCACAGGATTTCTTGGTTCCTTAACCTCATTCTCTCACAACTGCTACAATTTATCCCACCCATTTTACTAACACAAATATGTTTCTTGAAAAGCTAAGGGAATCCAGATTCAGGCGTAATCACGTCATGGAGCGTTTGACGTAGCCACTCTGTATACCAACGTCTCAAATGACGATGCAGCGCAAGCGATACGTGAGCTGCTTACTGAGCACTGCACGGATACTAACACTTACGGTCTCTCATGGTCAGTGCAAAACATCATGGGCCTACTAAAGCAATACCAAGATTGATCCATCTTTAGGTGGGCGGGTAACTACTATAAACAAATAAGGGGACTTGCGATGGGCCAAAGGTTGGCGCCAACGTTGGCCATTGCTTTCATGAGCAGGATCGAGAAACCCGTCCTAGAGCGGCGTCCGGTCATGTACGCGAGGTACATAGACGACTGTTTCTTAGTTTGTTTCACACAGAAAGGAATGGACGCTTGCTTCGAAATCCTGAACAAACAAGCTCCCAGTATACGTTCACTCGGGAGAAGTCGAGCGAGGACTGGCTACCTTTCCTGAATGTTCAGATCCAACTAAGGAGGGGTTTCTGTAGAACAAACGAAAACCAAGTAATAAGAATATAATTATCCACTTTCGGTCTGAACATCCCCTAAAAACAAAAATGGGTGTCACAAGAAACATGTTGAAATGGTCAGAAAAGGTCTCATCTGGAAGCGAGGAAAGGACAGAATCTCTGGAGAAGGCTAGAGGCATTGATCATTCCAATGGCTGCCCCACGACCAGCCAACCACGCGCATATTGTCCTCCGAACGCGGCCCAACGGTATGGAGTACGGCGACAAAATCCCGTTCCGTCTTCCATTCATAGATGAAGCAGTGAGCGCGTCTATCCTGGCCTCCTTACTTCGTTATGATCTGGGTGACACGGTGAGGTTGGTGGAAATACCAGCCGCTAACCTTAAGCGGCGGCTCATCCGAAACCGTCTTTACGATCAATGTTGCCCCACCCCTGGGTGCGTCATCTGCCCATTTGGGCGAGTGGGTGACTGCTTGATCTCGGGGCCATCTACGTCATTTCGTGCAGACGGTGCGGCGAAGAATATGTGGGGGGAAACGGGTCGACTGCTAAGAGTGCAGGTTAAGGAGCACATCGATGGACTCAAAAGGTCAAACCCTTCAACTGCTGTGGGATCTCATCGGTTGCAAGTACACGATAACGCAGAGTTTGAGGTGGCTGTGCGAATTCTAGAGCAAGAGAAACAAAAGAAACAATCACCCGCGCGCAAAATATTGAAAGCGTTTTGGATACACAGCAAAAGTCCAAAAATGAACAGAAAAGATGAGTGCCTAGCCATAGCTAACGAACTCACTCCATTCCTTGACCTCTGTGGATTCTCACCTTCAGGGCCCTTAGGCCGGCACGTCCTCTAGGCACTTATTAGCCATTTGGTCTGCGGGCGACTCCAGCGAGTCCTTCTCCTCATCTCTAGGTGAGCCTTCTAGCTTCGGTGGCATGGTTCTTTTCTGGTCCACTCGGCCCCTTGAATTTGTTCGCTCAGTTTGAAATGGTGCTTGGTGGGATAATTCTACGTGTTTCTGGCTTTCCAGGCTCCGATGAAGGCGATAAGGCCGAAACGTCAGACGAATAAAACTGTACCATCTCGGCTAGCTGACACATTCGAAGTAACGACGACATATCCACCATGCCGAGATTTATGGAAAGTCGAACATGGAGTATAAATGAGGAGTTCGGAAGAAGCATAATATAATATCTGGCAAAGCTCTTCTTAATGAAGGAAACGTAAGAAAATTCACGACATTACTAATTTACTTTCAAGGCAGCTCTGGCGAAAGATGTGTTCCTGCCAGCTCGCGAGAAGTTCCTGACCTTCATGACGAAATTCCTAAACCAAAGCAAGTCTGGTGGGTGCTATATCGCGACTTTTTGTAACAGTAAGTTAGAGTCAGGAGCAGTAGTAGTCATATCAGTGCTACCGACAAAGCTTCGACTTTCAAAGCGTGGCGTAGTGGATAGAGGACTATTTCCTACTAGACACCTCGTTCGATTTCACTTTGACTCAGTGTAATGGGTAACGGTTTACAAATCAGTTGGCTATCAATGAGGAAAACCTCTTGTCATTAGTATTCCTCATCTCCTATATGATAGACGCAGCGGCAGTCTGCCTATCTGAATGTTTGTCGGTCCGCCTATCCGTCAGCACATACGAGTGCATATTGAGGAAGAAAAATTTACTACTACAAGAAATACACGCAGTATTGGCCGTCGGAAAGTAAAACGTTTCGAACTACCAATCGATACCTATCAATTTATTGATTTTTCCATGGGTTAGGCTTTTCCAAGTGGCAACACCACGAATTAGTTTGAGAATGGACAAGCTTCACCTTAACCGTTTTTAGAACTCTGGCTCATTTTGTTTCACTATCCTATCCAGTATAATGAACGGAGAAGGCTCTCTGTCTACCCTTCTTTCTGCCTGTCAGTTCTCCTATGCGTCAGCACATATGTAGAAGAAGGATGGTAGAATATAGTGTGAGAAAATTTTTCAAACAATAGAAATGAGCGAGTACTGTGAATGTTGGAGACTAAGCTATATCGATCGATCGACCAATCAAAATACATGTATACCATTTTCACATCGAATTGAACACTTTTCAAGTCAAATTGGACATATTCCTAAGAGCCCAAGAGTTTTGTAATCAAAGCGAACTTTTCCAAATTAAAATTACCTTTTTCTAGGTTGCACTGGAGACTTTCCAAAACGTTTAGAATAATTTTATGTTTAGGGAAAGTATAAGTGCATACAACTTTCTTTAAAGTTTGAATTACTCTTCGTAATAAGTGAACATATTATTTGAAGTGTTATAAAATTTTCATTTTTTGAGGAAAAATACATAGTGGCTTAAGGTTTGTTTTAAAAAGTAGCAAGGCGGTCACTTTTTAGTGAAAAAAGATTGCGCCGTGCCCTCCTTCAAGACGTCGCGATTTTTATTCGACTAATAGCAGAATTTTTCTTTGCATGGGGCTTGACACCCGTTAACGATAGAGCAAAAACAACTGTGAAGGACAGACACATCCTCACCTTGATGGTTCATGTAAGTGACATTTGCACTCTCAAACAAGTTACGTCCAACTTTTTGAATGCGTGGGCTATATGCTTGCTTCTTTCCTGTGCTTCAGCTCACATTTTAATCTATTATTTTTGTCTAAAAAATAAATTTTTGTAAACTTACTGCACCAATTAGGACAATTTAACTAAAAAATTTCAAACAATGTTATACAAAGTTTTCCTTGAACAAGAAAGTATTCTAACCATCTTATTGAGTCTGTAGTTTAACCTGCCTAAAGCTCATTTTGGTTTGGAAGAGCTCGCTTTGGTTTCGAAGGTCTTAAAACTAGCTTAGGGTATGTAGCGTCCAATTTCATTTCAAAAGTGTCATATTCTACGGTAAGATGGCATAAGTCCTTCAATTATAGGCAAAATATGGACTTCTGAGCGGGAATCGCACAAAAACGATGGAACACTCCCTATGGAAACCCATTTGAAGGCTATCCTGTTCTATCACTTCACCCAACCTGTGTAATAAACCTGACCACTTTTTCTTCCCTAATGGGGGCCATATGATCTGCGGAGGAGAAGGGAAAGAATTGCTGTAGAAGTCTTCATTGTTTTTGGGGTCTGAAAGTCTAAGTGAAACATTTGGTAGACGGTCAGCAGACACGGTATGTCTGGTATCTATAGTACTTTGCTGGCTGAATTCAGGCTATCTGGTCGGCGACTCGCTGACATGGGCGGACCTCGTCTTGGCCGAAATGGCAGAAGTAGCCAAGAAGGTTCCGACGCTCTATGATGGCTTTCCTGAGGTGAGGTTATTCGTGTCACCTTGTAAGTGACGATGCCCAGCTGTTTAGTTCACCTCAAATATTCTAGGCTAAAGCACACTCTGAGAAGATTCGCTCGATACCAGCACTGGCGAAATGGCTGCAAACCCGTCCGGAGACCAAATTCTGAGCTCTAGCTTTGGCGCACTTGGCCGTAATCAGTGAACTGTACGAAAAACGTTGGATGATAAGATAAACCGGTTCTGAGATCTTGTTAGTGTAATTCATGGCGTGCTGTGTACTTCGTTCTGCACTTTGAATCCTACCCTTTGAAAATACTGAAAATAACTGTTACAATCACCAACAGAAGTCCACCCCACCAGCTTGTGGTCAAAATTAGCTCAAAATCGAAATTGTAGTATTAACGAGAAGTCACGCCGGCTCTAGGCTTTTCTTCGAGGAGAAGAAGTTTATCCTAAAGTGCTACTTGAAGCAGGAGAACATCGCCGAAGTGCAGAGGCGATTTTGCGACTGCTTTTCCAAAGCACCATCCACTCATGGATACGAAACAAACTTGAAGAAGAGCGAGCTGTGCAAGACCATCACAAGGAGCACTCTGGCCGACCTCAGTTTTCCACTGATTCGGTCGTGAAAGCCACAGTGCTTGAAGCATTTCAACGGCCACCTAGGAAGTCTCTCCTACAGCCTGCTCGCAGACGTGGAATTTTAAAAGACAGCGTTCATCGTATACTAAAAAATCAAGACTGGAGACGTTACATCCCGATAATGTAACGATAATGGTGCAGCACCTCGTAGAAGACGATCCCGATAATGTAACGATAATGGTGCAGCACCTCGTAGAAGACGATCCGGATTGAAGAGTGAAGAGACCAGATCTAACCCTCTGGATTCCTTCCTGTGGGTGTATTTAAAGGACAAACTTTACGGAAAAATCCTAAAGCGATTCAGGAATTGAAGAACGCTATCAAAGAGGAATGCCTGTGTGTGCTTTATGACATGTTTGAAAGCGTTTGCGACTCTGTGAAGCACCGATGTGCGAATTGCCTGCAGGAGAAGGTTACCATTTGAACACCTGTAGTATTTGGGGCAAATGTCAGATTTGTGCTTATATAGTATTCGTAATGCGTGCTGTAGTAGTTCGGTGCATATTAAATGGAAATTTTCTGTGAAGATTTCGAGATATCATAACTAGCTTCGAAGCAAATTTTCACCTGAAATAAGCACCATTAGTAGTACCGTATTCGCTTTTCTAATTCGTCCTTAACCTCTTGCAGGATGCGGATCAAGTTAGCTTTCGTCGATTGGAGACAAGCCGCTGGTCATTAAACCATGACTGTTTGTTGGGGAAACTGCTATCTATGTGCGATCATTTCGTAGTGTTTTCTAACAGTTTTAAAGTGGGTCTCGCAATGACCGCTCCTCCCTACTTCAGCGGGCTGCAAGGGGGAAGCATTACAGATATGGGTACTTGTACGCTAGACACTTCAAAATGTCCTTTCTATAGAGGGTTATTTGGGGTACTTATCACAAGTCTGGCATCTGCTTGGGTGTAACGTCAGAAAACGTTAGGGTAGAGTAGACGTGGATACTGTAAAAAACAGTATATGCACCGCCGCCGTTCTCTTCATCTAACCACAGTTCGTTTCCAAGGTCGCATCATGAGCTGAAAATACCACACCAAAATTTGAAAGCCAAAAGCCAATGCTGAATTCGTGGCCATCACCGCAATAACTTTCATAGGCCTGTGGTATACTTCAGGGGTGCACACAAAATTCTGTGCGTTAATTTATTTTAACGAAATTTTTTAACGGAAAATTTTCGCTAAATTTCCGGTAAATCGCGTAGTCCGGAATACTCCGACTTCCGGAATCGCTGCAGGAGGACTTCGTACGTTGCTCAGGAAGGAAACGCGCCGTAGCAGCAGACAGCCGTAGCAGGTAATCACGGGGCCGCCATCGGCATCCCTGCCGTGGCTTGGCACAGGTCACTCGGCGGCATGCGCGATGTGCCGCGTGGGTCCGGTTCTCGCCCCCCGTTGCGTAGGTAGGGTCTCCAGGGCTAGTAACTCGTAGGGGTATTGAATTGTATGTGTTGATTACGTATCGTAGTCGTAGATAAACAGCATGAGGTTACCTTGTGTGCTGTAATGGAACTGGACGTATAGCGTCTATCATACATATTCGTATTTTGTTGTTACGCACGTATCGTCGTTGGACATCCGTAGCCGTGGGGAGGCCTAGGGCCTCGGATGATCTGAGTGAAGGTTCAGCTAGGGGTAGCGTAGACTAGGGGTGTTACTTAGGTTCAATGTGCGTAGCCTCTAACTTCGCGCCACCCTTGGGGCAGCAGAGCCCTTTGGAATCCGTAGTATTAGTAGCTAACGCGTGGCAGGGAACGAGTGGAGCGAGCGTAGACGTAAGGCCCCGATGAACCATTAGCAAAGGTGTGCTTCCTCTCCCAGGTTTCACCACCTCCCCAATCTCCATGTAGGACGCGCACAAACGTGTTAGGTGCTCTTGCTGACAATGTCACTCAACACTGGACTTTCAAGGATTCATAACTCCTAGGGTTCAGAGACTTTGCAAAATGAAACATTCTTCTCACCTATGTAAAGAGTGGAGATTCTAGTGGTGGTATTGATTTTCGTCGTTCAGGCATACACCTGATACAGTACCCTGGTGAGAAAGAGAGAAACAATCCAATTCATTAAGGCTTATGAGTTTAGTTATTCTTCCTCGATTGGAGGCAGGTAGATCTGCTGAATCACAATTGTAATATACAGCCAACCTACCCACCTACCTACTCTTCCAACAGCAATGTGGGCCACCAGCGCGTTAGCTACACGCTGGAATATTGAGCTCTAGTCTGAAAACAAAATCCCAAGGGTGCATCCCCCACATAACCCACACAGTGGGTACAATTTTTAATTTCGCGCAACCAGAACGTCGTATAGGGCTGTAGTACATAGTAACCTGGAGCCGCTTTGCGCCGATGGACCCCCTTCTCGAGTCCCTTCGCATGCCTAATTCTGCGCTCGAGGCACTTCAGGTTATTCGATGTATGTATATTTATGACAACGACGGTAACATCAAAAGTGAATTGTCCTATAAAGACGACACACTGAAGAGACCTACAAGGAGAACATCCTTTTGTTCGGTTAGCTGGGAT
>OX375866.1:13756031-13847666 GCA_947359475.1 Heligmosomoides polygyrus bakeri
TCGCTAGGTCACATTTGTGAATGTTATGCAAGGATGTTTATCGTAAACTATTCACTTTCAAGTATCTTTCCAGTATCCTAAGACATCACCTAAACCTAGTGACTAGTTGGGTATTCACAACAGCTTCTTCCTAAATGACTCGCATTCCCTGTTCAGAGCATTCCCTTCTGAGACCCAGAAAGCGAATTTTGGGAAACAACTATAGCGGTTACATGCTGAAGGATCGAGAACTGTCACAATATAAAGGATAAAGGACGGCGTTACTCAATCCCTTTTGGGATGCGCAACGCATTCTATTTCTACGGGGTGTCGTGGAGGCGATTTGAATGCGTATTTGGCCATACAATGACTTGCGGTGGCTAGCCATGAACAAGTCAGCGCTTTATCCTTCCTAGACAAGTCTGGTACTAATTCCCCGATCTCGGAGGAGTGGAGGGGTTGGTTGGCCTGGGCTGCAGATCCGAACAAGGAACCTGGTATCGGCTGCACGCGACAGCCGGCATCTCCTCCGACTGCGCTACACGCGCCCTCGTCAGAATTTAAAATATTAAAAAATAAGGTTCAAACGTTCCTTGTAAGGGAAATCAGTTGCCAGTGAGCATGCTTCGTTGTGCGCCAGGAAGGGGCAGGAGGTATGCCTTTGTCCTTTCCGAATTTCGAATATTCGAATATTCGACTATTCGGAAAAGTGCAATATTCGAATTGGTCCTTCAACCAAATATTCGAAAATGTCCAATATGCGAATACTTGTTTATTCGGGTAATCGAAAGAGGCCAATATTTGAAAATTCGATCATTCAAAATTCGGATTTTTGCCCAAGGACAAAGGTATAGCAGGCTGGTCTCCTGGAGGCGGTAATTATAGTTGTAACTACAGATTTGGGTATATTATGGTAGGCTCATTCATTGAGCGGCACATCTAACTTCATTTCCAAGTGGTCATATTTAATCGGTAATCACGTTTGACGATACCATAACAACAAACTTTTTAGGACGACATGTCGATCAAAGTTGCATCGCTCGTCCTTCTTCTTTGCGTCGCCGCTGCATCAGCTAAGCCGGTCTGCTGTTTAAAACTTCATTTACAACATTGGAAGCAATTCGTGTTAGGGGCGTAATTTCGAGTTTCTTTTTAACCCTAGTGCAAGGGTGGACCACGATATGGAATGCACAACATGCTGTCCTTTCGGGTACTACGCGTCGAAGAAATTCATGCTTAGGAGAGAGTGCCCCCTAACTCGTACAGCGCCGAACTATGTTATTTGAAAAACACGTGAAAAAACTTCAAGTTATATGAATGGCTGAGTCACATCTGTTTCCATCATGACATTGAATAATGCATAGCTTCTCTCTTCTTAGAATAATTGTTGCAATCAATCCAATGAAAACCGCGATGTGCAAGGGTTTAGGGTACGACTTGTTTAGGCGGTAAAATTTGTTTCTTTGTGCGTTTTAAAACACGATAAGAAACATTTATGTAAACGGACAATATTTGCGAAAATAAAAACATTATGTTAACTTTTTTCAACAGGCGAATAATAATTTTTCAAAAAAAGTCAATGCAAACTTCTTAATCCGAAATTTTAGCTTAACTTTAAAAAGAGCCCAGCCAAATTTGGAAGCTTCCTGTTTTAATTTGAGGTTTAGTCTGATTGCAAAAGAAACCAGAATCATGCAAAAGAAGTCAAATTTTGGGCTGCCGAAAATGTATTGACTAAGTTTTTTCATGGAATCGTAGTTTTCTTACACTACAGACTCAGTCAACTACATGGCTTCCACCTCTGCTGAAACACGTGTTCAACGATGCGGATGCTTATCGATTCCCTTTGCTCAGATCTCCGACGGCGTGAGTCGAAAAATTGGAAGAATCCAGCTTCCAGTTCCGACTGATCATTAACTTTCTTTTCGCTAATATAGCGCCTCAAGGTTGCCGAGAAGACTCAGAAAGAATGCATTTGATAGAACTTTCATCAATGTTCAGCTTTTTTCTGGAGGCTCAGCTGCTACAACTGTAGAAGGGCGTTGTCGTGAAGTAGGCAGACTATGTCGCCCTTCGGATGCTTCAGTAGAACAGCGTCGGTCGGCTCCTGAAGTCGAGTTGCGCACACCTCAACTACCACTTTGGTCGCAGCAGATCGTTTACCAAAGCAGAGCATTGTGTTGGAATCTTACCAACAACACTAGGATCTCTTTCTCCTGTTGGACAACTCTGGGTCCACTGGGAGTCGCTTCGTCGCGAGGCAGCCAAAAGTGGCTTGTGGTTGACTCAAAAGACTCGACTCTTCTTTCCAGTGGCAGTGCTATAGTGGATAAAGTTCTCCCTCTATGGTCGTGAAGCGAGCTATCATACAGCAGATGACGATCCTCGGTGTTTGTCCGAATCATTCAGTTTTTGTAAGGCCCAACTCGAATGAATTTCATGGTGTTCGACATGATGAAGTTAAAATCGTTGATGATGTTCTCCCACTTTTACTGGTATATCCCACGAACAGTAGAGTTGGACTTGTTCTCGTTGGACGAAGCGCAGGCGTTGGTGAGAGCCGCCGGTGTTCCACGGTCTTGAAAGAACTCGAAGTTGACGCCCTGCTTGAATAATTAATGTCATTGCTGCTTTATAGTGGTAGGCTCGCCAATTGTAGGCTCCAGGAGACGCTTCCATCACATTTTATTAAAAGATTTTCTAATCATGCCTTCCTAGAAAATGCAGAAAACGTGAAAAACGAGTTTCTTCGACCCAGTGCTACTCGACATAACTATTTAGATTTAGATTTATTCAACGTGGAGATGCTCCACGGGATTTCTGAGAGAAAAACAAAAACACAAGCCAGCCAAAAGCCAAGACAAGATGTATACTACCGCAAAACGTAGTTATGAAATAGGGGCAAATACTGACTGAACTTTAACTGAAAAAAAGAACTCTACCTAGGCCTACATTCCGAAGAAAACATGAATAAAAACAGTAAGACAAGAGCTAAGGAACGAACAAAAAACTACAAAAAGACCAAGGATAAAACTAAACCAACAGACTTTATCTGTGCTGTAAGAACACAACGCTCTTTTTTAGAGAAAAGACCTGAACGACCTCGGAGGTAGTGATAACAAGCTTTCCTTAATTAAAAATCTGTACTTATGAAACACTCTGTTGCAAAGGAAATTGGACCTAGTTTGGCTTTTAGAAGCAGGAATTCTATGAACGAGACCCCCCATTGCGAGTCCTGCTTGGAGAGAAGCTGACTGTATCAGTAGGATCAGTTGACACTCTACCAGTTAAAATCTTGTACAGCACCATCAAATCATGTTTATGTCTTTCCTGCTTTTCAAGGACAGAGCCTTAGTTGATTGTTTCGCTCCTCCCATCCAGGAACTGGGTTGTATTTTAGGCCAGTACATCTAAGAATAAGCTTGGTGAAATTGTTTTGAACGCATTCTACTAATTTGATGTCATTTTTCTTGTAAGGATAGAACACAGTGGTGCCATTCTCTACAATGGAACGAACATAGATTTTGTAGGCTTTCAAGAGTAATTTGGGGTTATTTGTTCTGATAGTCTTGAAGAGATTGTAGGTTCTAGACATGCCGTTATTTGCCAGTGCCTTGCAATGTGGAGCGAAGTCTAAATTTTTGGTTAACAGAAAGCCAAGATCTCGCACGTTTTCGACATTACACCATTTAAAATCACCAATACGATAGGAAAGAGAGATAACGGCTTCACCAATGCCAAAGACCTTGGATTTCTCAGCTGCCAGGGGCATGTCGTGCACAATAGCCCAGTTTTGTACGTAATCGATCGCTTTCTGTAATGTTTCTTCATCTTGTCCATCAGATATCCATCTATATATTTTGATGTCATCTGCATACATTTTGCAGGAGACATCAAGATTGGAGGTAAGACTCGGAAGCTCTTGAGTGAAGATTAGAAACAATAAGTGGGAAAGCACTCACCCCTGAGGGACTACGCTGGTGGCGGAGTAGACAGAGGAGAACACTTTCCCAACCTTTACCTGGAACGTCCTATCTTCAAGAAAGTTTTTTATCCACATTATGATCCGCAGGTTTATACCAACAACAGCTAATTTTTCAACAAGTTTAGCATGTGGAACTTTATCAAAAGCTTTTGCCAAATCGAAAAATATAATATCATCCCGTGTTTTCTCTTCAATGGCACTGGTCCAATAAAAAATAAAATCCAATAAAATCCAACTATGTTGTAGATGAGGCAGTCCTTAAGTGGTCCTGTATGAGTTATGGGTATGCTATCCCTGTTGTTTTATTGTATTGTAACGCAGTTTTACCGTTACGATGCAAACAGTGTGCTTGGCAACATTGTAGCCACAATGGTGTTTGAAATGTGTAGGACTACCCTGAAGCCATTGGTACAAAAATACGCGCTCCTTTTAGCAAGAATATTCTGCAGTAGGACTTCGAGATGTTTTCTTTGAAATATTACTTTGCTACGTAGCTATAAGAAATACAGCAGCTGCAATGTTATGTAAATTTGACGTAGAAATTTCCAGCATCATGATGGTGTTGAAAACCGACCTCCACCATCCGTATTGGTTGGAAAGCTGACGCGGGATAAACTAAACATCCCGGAAGAGAAGAGGTGGATCTGCTATGTCAGACCGGAGGTCTGTTCACCAAAGCAGGAGACGCCGCTCTTCTATGGCTAATGAAATCCAGTTGTAGAGGTAAACATTTCATGAAGTCATTTTTGCTGCAAATGGACACCAGCACGGCTTGAAAGGCTGCGTTAGAAAAACTGCCGTTGTGCCATTCAGCCACAATTACGCGTTTTTTGGAGAATTTTGTCTTCAGATGCATCTTATTTGTTCTCTAGAGTAAATGATTTAAGGCATTTATCGTGCGAAAAATACCGGGTGGGCGAGAACAAGCAGCCACAAGCTGGGAAATTTCACCCCTCGTCTACGCTCCAACTCGTTTTTGAGTGCAAAATGCTGAAAGCTTCCCTGATTTATTAGGGGGGGGGGGAGGGCGGCAAAAGTAATGAGACTCTCCAAGCCGTGTCCACATTTCTTGTGACTGCAGTCTGGTTTCGTGCTTATCGTATTTGTATGTTTGTATGTTACCTACTGATGGCCACCTAAGAAGTTACCACTTCCGCCCTTTCGTGAAGCATGCCAAAACCCCATCCTGACGAGTCGACCTGTGTCGCGCAAATCTCTCCCGATTCCCAACCCCGAGCAGCCTGGACTCAATCTTAGCGCAGGATGAGAAGTACGTCTTCTTCCTTAACCCTGCCAAGCAGCCAGTCTGGGTGAGGCCTGTTGACCCTTACCGACCTTCGTTCGGCGAGATGTTCACGGCGAGAAGCACCTTCAGAGCTTTTGGGTCTACGCCCATGGACCGGTACACTGGAAGCTGTTTGCCAAAAGCACGATGATGGACTCCAAGGCCATGGTAAACGAAATAGAAGAGATGGACCTGCGACTCGAACTTATTCAGCACGCGGCGCGTCAAGAAGGTTCTCCTCTTCGACAACGCCGCACCCCATCGGGAACAAGTAACCACGCATAAACTTGCCCAGCTGGGCTACGTTCACATGCTTCACCCGCCGTATTCGCCGGACATCTCTCCATGCGACTACTACCACTTGGGCCTACGAGACTTTCTGGTCGGAAGAGACACAAGAACCCAAGCAGTCCTTGGCAACCATATCGAGCAGTTAATCAACACCAGGCCCAAGCAGTTCTGAAAGGATTGGATCAGGAAGTTGGCTGAGCGATGACAGCAAGTCATTGACCTTAATGGCATACATATTCCCCAGCATCGTTGATTTGTAATTGAGTTATAAAGAGGTAAAACGTTCTTCAATTTTCATTACTTTTGCCCTCCCCCCCCTTATTAGACGACAAGGACCCGTTATGCAGCTGTCTAACGGCCTGCGAAATTTACTCTACTGATGGTCAAGGTCCTAACTCCCCTTCTTAGTCTTGGTCTTATTCCCGTGAGCTCTCTGTTCGACGCAATCATATGCATCGTTGGGCGATAATTCAGCATTCCACGGGGTTGCCGTTGAGGTGGCTTAGTGTTACTTGTGCCAACGATTGGCAGATTGTGTTAAATGGTTTGCGCTGAATAGCCAATTCATTTTGAGGATGCGCAACGTATTCTACTTCAGCAGGATATAGTCTCCTGTCCACTGAGTTACAGAGACAGTGAAGTTTCTTCACAAACTAAACTATTCGCATTAAAAGCGCACTAATGGTAAGGAGTGTAGCGCGAGCTACACAGCAGGGGCGCTAACTGGCATGGAGGTTATTACTTTTTCCTAATTACAAGATGTTGCGTCAACGTGTAAAACTTATTGGGTATTTTCCTATCTACGAACTGAAGATTTGGCGACAAACATCCAATCCAATCTTCCTTCACTTGGGATACTATTTCGTGACTCATCAAACTATCACTCGTTAATTGCGGGCTTTTCAGCTCCACCACGATTGTTATGGGCTGCCGTGGGGTTGAGTCAACTGCGAGTTCCCGTTCCCGAGCATTGAAGGCAATGCAAAAATTTTGTGTTTTTGTTCAGCCAATAAATAGTTTTGGCTATGCTACGAGTTCTATCAGCTGACAAACAGCTAAGGATATGTTATTTTACTATAATTAATACACTATTTCTCTATAATTAATGTTAATGCAGAGTATGTTGGACGAGACACTCTTAAGCATTCCAGGTCATTAAAGACATCCAAATATCAACCAAACTAACTTTTATCTGACGACATTTTCCTCAATACTAGCTTGGCATTTGGAGCATTGTGTCATACTAACACTAAATAATAATGTAAAATCATAGCGCAGTCCATCGGGCAACGACCAATTGGAGCATAAACATATGAATCGAAGAGTTCGTTTCATAATGCCCTTCAGACGATTCCTTGTTTTGTTCAGGTATCGCGCAGAGCGCAAGGAGTTCTGCTGCCTGATTTAGTGCAATAATTGTGTAGAAAAAATTTTAAAAGAAAATGATGAATTAATATTCTATTCACTGCGCAACAAGGCGGCAATCATTTAGTGCATTTAATAAAGAGATCGCGCCGTGCACTCGTTTAGCTCGTCATAATTTTGATTGATGATGTAAGCATCAAAATGAGGATATGTGTGTTCTCAACAATCGTTTTTGTCATATCGTTTCCACGCAAATACAATATTGCTATCAATCTAATAAAAGTCGTGACATCTTGACGAGGGCATGGCGCAATCTCTTCTTTTAAGGCCTCTGTCATACCATCGCTCACCCCGAGCGACGCCTAATGATATGCACCCATATCGATTCCATCGCGCTGCCCGATCGATATGGGAGAATATCATTAGGCGTCGCTCGGGTGTCGTGCAGTTTCTTCTTTTAACACTAAAAATGGCTGCCTCTCTGTTTTTCCACACAAGCTTTAAACCATTATGTTTCATCAAGAAATAAAAATTACATAAAGTTTCGAACAATGTGTTCGTTTTTCGGCAGTGGAAAACTGTGTACTTATACCACTTTTCTTCTCTTTAGCCATGTGAGCGGGCGCAAAATTCTGCTGAGAAATCCAGACGCCATTTTTAAAGTGCAAAGATGGCCAGTCAAGAACTACTTTTTTAGGATGTCTTCTAGGTAGTTCTTACTGTGGATTTTAATTGCACCCTCCTCAAAAATCTGTGGTGTTTTCCCATTTGCTGCAATCTCTGCAACAACCATAACAGACTTCGGATATCCTAATCTTGGAGCTACTCCTTCATTCCGATTGGCTTCATGTCGTTGGCAAGACTTCTGCCGCTTTAATGGTTGAAAATCTTGTGAATAGTGAAGACGGACCCGTCAGTCTTCCTCCCCGTCAGAATGTTCCTTGATGCTGCAACGCTCAGAGTACGAATGTCTTTCAATATCCATCAGTCAAATTGCTCTAGCTCTGCAAAACTTTTACCACTGGTTATTTTGACTTTAAAACAGCTGTATTCATGACAACTATGATCTTATTTCACTTAACGTGCCAATCAGCTTCCAGCTTAGAGGAGAAAAAGAAAAAAGAAAACAATACAATGTAAAGGCTGACAACACGAGTTCTATAACATCAATGAGCGAATTCTTAAGACATTTATTCATGAACTGATCGGAGCTGATTTGACCATATATCATTTGCATGGCCTTTAGTCACCGAAGTTCAGATTGCTACCGAGCTTTCGTGAAAAGAGAAGCTTAATTAAGCACGAAGAGAGCGCTAGTTAGCTGCTTCAGAACAAGCTGCCTGTCTAATAACTGACAAGACGAAGCAAATGGAAACTAAAAAAAAAGAAAAGAAAAAAAGATGCTTTCATTCTGAGTAATCGTAGTAGGGCCGCGGGACCATGTACCACATTTCATGCAATCCCTGCAGAACTTCATACGCTGCGATGAGACAGTGCAAACGTTCCAGTAGGACCAACTGTCGTCTCGTCGCCTTGTTGGAGCTCCTTCGTTTTCGGCCAATAGAGCCATCCACCATATCGATAGTCCTCCACATTCCGTGGCCGTGAGCGGCTGAATTTTCGCAGCAGTCTCAGTAAAGTTTATTTTTGTCTATTATTATCGTTCCTGTTCTGTTTTTTTCATAGGCTCTTGATTGCAAAACATTATTTAGCTGCTTGTTTTCTTTTTAGAAGTTTTCTTCCGCGTTTAAGGCATTTTATTCGACCCGATATTCCTCGTCAACGTTCGTTTCGCTGCGTCAAATCGATTATTTCTGCTGGATCACCATGTCGCAGAGGGCAAAGATCTCAAAGAAAACTTCGGAACCCGCTGGTAAAGTTGGTAGCAAGGGTCACGATCATGTTAGCTCTATCGGGAACTCTTCCGCCTCGGAAGATTATTCCAAGTTTTCTGTTAGCGAGATCATCAACGCTATTCTTACAAGGAATAAGGATCCTATTATAGAGCAGATGATGTTTGCATTAATATCGAAGCTGCCGCAGGAAATGTCGGAACATATTCAGACGGAGAAAAGAGAGAGGAGCATCATTATAGAGTGGCTACCGGAACCTGCTGATGAGCTCACCCCTTCTGTGAAGCAGCGCGACCTTGAAGAAAAGGTGAGTGAAATTTTTGATGTGCTCAAACTTGAGTGCCGCCCATTAGAGGTCTACCGCATGGGCAGATACGAACGCGGACGCGTCCGTAAGGTGAAGGTGGTGATGCCATCGAAGTCCCATTGGGCAATCGCTCTTTCCAACTCGTGGAGACTTCGAAACACTGCCACCTTCTCCAAAGTTCGTATACGCCGCAGCATGACCTCTGAGGAGCGGCAACGAGAATACGAACTGAGGCAAGAATGTAGGGAGCGCAACAAGCAGCTAAACAGTCGTGTTTGGGTTGTGTACCGTGGCGAGTTGAGACGAACCGAGGAACTGCCTAAACATAAGCCTTCGGGAAACGTCTGAATGGACACAGTGTGCAACCCAAAGCGATCAAATGCGTTTTATTCAACTCTCGCAGTCTTGTGAACAAAATTCATCAGCTGCACCTTTTTTTAAGTGCTTTCAGCCCTGATTTATTGTTTATTACTGAAACCTGGCTTTCAGATAAGATATCTGACTCCGAACCTCTTGCAAATTTTTCTTACAAAGTCTTCAGAAAAGACCGCTTAGACAAAAAAGGTGGAGGTGTTTGCTGTTTAGCAAAAAACTCGATAAGTTTGGCTGCTGTTAGCTCACCTACTTGCCTTAATTCCGACATTACTTGCTTTGAAGCATTTGACGCAACATACCGATCCGCATTTAGAATAATTCTAGTATATCGACCACCAAATTCAAATGCTGATGAAGATGACTCTCTCACTGATTCAATGCTTCAGCTATTTCTCTCAAGTAATCCGTTAATAGTACTTGGAGACTTCAATATTGATTGGTCTCACTTTGAAAGGCCTAACAGCCAACATCTAGTTAAATTTAAGGAATTTTTCGAGTGCTGTAATTTAACGCAAAATGTTACGAAGCCTACTCGTGGTGGTTCAATTCTTGACATAGTTCTCACCTCAGCACCTATCCTGAAAAACATTTCGATTCTCCCGCCATTTGCGTCAGCTGATCACAACGTAGTCTGCTTCGAGATCCAAATGCCGTCAGGTAGTCAACGTGAACTTCCACTTCCAAATTTCAACAAGGCGAATTACGTTGGTTTAGAGCAATACTTCAGCTGCATAGATTGGTGGAAGGTTTTCCAAGGTTACCAAAATACTGATGACTTATATAAAAAATTCTGTCGCGTTGTCTATTCCGGGTTATCAATTCATGTGCCCTTTGATACCATGAAAATTCCAGCTCAACATTATCCTAAACACATTTTGAACCTTATGTCGCAAAAATTGCGTCTTTTCAACTCGCTGTCGAACCCACTCTTCCACCCACAGTATAAAAAAGTATGTGAAGAGTTGGACCACCACTTGAAGAGGTTTTTAGCTTACAAGGAAAAACAGGCATCGAAAACACGTAATAAGAAAGCATTGTTCTCTATAATGCGGTCTAAGCTTAAAGCTCATGCGGATCTACCTGTTCTAAAGGATGACGACGGTACCGTTTATATTAATGATAGTCAAAAAGCTGAAGCACTAGCAGGGTTTTTTGCGTCAGTTTTTTCTGAGGTGGAGAGCCTTGATAGTACTGAGCTTAACGAGGTATTCCTTCAAAGAAATACTTCCGATTGTCCAGAATATCATACCGGTGAATTTGTGATACAGGCCACAGAAGTACTAAAAATAATGAAGCGACTGAAGGCTTCCACGTCAGTACCTTTTGACGGAATCCCACAAATAGTTTACAAAAAGTGTGCTCAGTCTCTTTGTAAGCCATTAGCCATAATTTTCAATGTTTCCTTGATTTACAGTGAAGTTCCTGAAATTTGGAAAGAGTCAATCATTACTGCTATTCCAAAAACTCCTAGACCAGAGTTGCTTTCTTCCTTTCGGCCGATAAGTATTATTCCGACCCCAATAAAAGTGATGGAAAGTATTGTCAGAGATAAGTTGCTGGCCTGTCTATCTAGAAGTAATTCGATTCCGTACGAACAGCATGGCTTCATGTCAGGCGCTTCTACCGCCACTCAGCTTTCTGACTGCTTATTTGATTGGAACCTTGCACTGAACAATGGAGATTCCGTTGATGTAATTTACTTCGATTTGTCCAAAGCTTTTGACAAGGTCAATCATCAAAAACTTTTGAGCAAACTATACCAAAATGGAGTTCATTTGTTCCTTCTAAAGTGGATACGTTCTTATTTAAGTGGAAGGCATATGCGGGTTAAAGTTGGTAGCTCATTTTCAAAATGCTATGATTGCAAAAGTGGAGTGCCACAGGGAGGGGTACTGTCGCCTACCCTTTTTCTTGCTTACACCTCTGACCTGCCCTCGAGGCTAGCCACAAGCTCTTATGTTAAGGTGAAGATGTATGCTGACGACATAAAGATTTATGGGGCATACAACGGTGATAACAAAACATCTGTGCACCAAGCATTAACTCAGTCCATTGGCAATATGCTGGAATGGGCTGATGCTTGGCAAATTCCGGTCAATCTGTCTAAAACAACAGTTTTCCACATTGGCAATGCCCCTTCATTGGGTTACAAAGTCAACGACTACGAGCTGCTTTCTGTGTCTGGTGTCCGCGATCTTGGCATTTTGACTGATCACGAATTGAAGTTTGAGAAGCATATCAATAATATAGTGCGAAAAGCATTCTCTATTATGCATTTGATTTGTAGAAACATAAAATGCAATGACAGCTCCGTACTGATTAGTTTATATAAGACTTATGTAATCCCTATATTGGAATACTGTTCGCAGGTTTGGAGTCCTTCCTTAAAAATGCTTCAGATCAAAATTGAGATGGTTCAGAAGTCTTTCACTAGGATTCTATTTTGCAGATGTGTATCAAGTTCGGGTGATATGAGAGCGATCCCAAATCATCAAGAGAGACTCAAACTTTTTAACCTTAGAAGTCTTCTTTACAGACGCGTATTCAACGATTTAGTTTTTTGCTTCAAGGTCCTTAAAGGAGAGTCTCGACTTAGACCCTGTAAGTATTGGATCTTTTTGCCAACATTAGGTCATCGTAATAGCTACCGCTTCCATTATCCCACTATTAAAAGAAAAAATCGTGAAAAAGTGTTTAACTCTCTTTTTTACCGAGGTGCTCGTTGGTTACAAATGTTACCTCCAGACTTTTTAGAGTTACCAAATACTGATGTTTTTCGAAAAAGGTTGAGGAAAGTAGACCTAATTTCAACATTACACCTCACTGATATCACCTAAGGGCAGCATTGCGGTCCTTCCTTCTCTTTAGCCTCTAATTCATAGCTCTATCATGCCTTGGCTTCACACAAGTAAACATGTTGCTTTGGTGTATTTGTTTTCTCACGTTGTTTGTTTCTAATTCATATTCCTATTTGTTTCTATTTTTGTACTCAAATTTTTCCGTTTTTCCCTCTTCTTTCCTGCCCACCTTTGCTGCTTTTATCTTTTTCTTCAATGGCAGTTTCTGTTTGCTCTCCTATCTTACTCTAGGATATCGCGCTTTCTTCCCTCTTCCTACACCACACGTTACGCGGGTGTTGATGGAGCGATGGAGTTGACGGACCTACTAAGTTGGTATCCGGAGCCGTCTTCGATTACGACTTGCAGTGTTTGGCGGGCCACTGCTCTTCTCCATCAATAGCTCCACAAATCAACCCCTCACCCCCCTATTTTTTCTTTGCCTTGTGATAAAATATTTCGCTTCTCCTTGTTTTTTTTTCCTTCCAGTAGATCTTTCCCTTTCCTCCAATTAACACGTAACGCTGTTCAGCTTTGGTTTGTTGAGGTTTCTCTTTTTTTTACCATGTTGTGTTACTAATCACATTGTGTCCATGGATTTCTTGTATTCTAGAATTGTGTGCGCATTTATGTGCAAATAAATAAATAAATAAATAAATAGACATTTTTCGCCTGTCACAATGTCGCCTGAGATTATCGAATTTCGGAAAGCTAATTTATTCAAACTCAAACAACTGATTGTAGTGATATCACATCGTCTCTATTAATGCTTAAATTGGTTGAACTGATTAGTTGTAAAGCTGTTTTTACAGTATCTTCTCCTTGCCATTTTAGAGACAATCTCACACTCATTTTCAAACCTGCTTCGCTTCCTTAGTTCGAGATCCTCACCGATTGTGCTCAAAGGAGTTCGACTGCCGTTTTCCTTAATGAAGTACATAATGTATGTTCATGATTACAAAGACACCGGTAGATTAAACAACTGGTCATTAACACACAGTTTTCATTTGGGTCAAATTTAATTAATGATAATAGAGTCTACCTTTCTGTTGATTCCATCCGTAATGGAAGTTGAGGACGACGATGTTCTGTTTTGAGTATTAGCCGTGTTAAGATTGAGTACCGTTTAATGACTATTAGGTTACAATTATTTAGGTCACCTCAACAGAGTCCTTTTCGGTAGGCGTTAGCATTTCAATTAAATGTGTGCCGTTCCATGCCGACATGTTGAGCAGGGATGAGCGGATAACAAAATTTTCAAACCCGGATAACGGATAACAGATAATTTTGCCCAAAATCGCCGGATAACGGAAAAACGGATAACGAACAAACAACAAAAATAAAGCTGAGCTTCAACTGCTCTAGTTTCAACAGCAGACATGGAACGCAACTGCTGTCAAATAACAAGTTTTTTCTAACGACTTTAATGGAGTTTTTTCACAGTGCAGTCACTTTAACAAAGTCCTATGGGATTCTCACGATGCCTCAGTAAAGGAAACGCTTCTTCATTGCCATCCAAACCAATGCCGAGTTCGATTTGCGAACCACAACTCCATCACCAGGTTCCGCGAACTGCTGTCAAACTCATAAGTGAGGAAAAGTAGCAGGATCACCAAGCTGTGAAACCAAACCTGTTCTGCAAACTCTACTCTGCCGATGTTTCGCCATGATCACCTTAGTCAAAGTCTAGAAAAGACAATGAGAGTTTGAGAATTTGTTCATCCAAGCACATGCCCATAGTACAATTTACAATTTTCCACGTTTTGCCGTTAAAAGGAATGGGAAGAACGAGACAAAGGATGCGCAAAACAGCCCAACTGACAGTATAGAAACATTCATAAGTCGTCCTTGGAGGGTGAGAGTGTGAGACTCATTCACCTCTTCTTCACTCACACTTCCTTCATTGAACAGCAACTTGCCGGCATTTTGTCAGTTTCCATTGTTGGGTTGTTTTACTGATCAATCGTCAGGTTTTCTTTTTGAATTAAGGCTGTGGCCAAACAGAATGATCCTTAGATGAATGGCTCCTCCGACACCCCTTGACTTTTCTATGCTAGGCCGACTCAGTCGAAAAAATTCGGCATAACAATCTTGGTTTCGCAGCTTCACGCGAATCGATACTCTTGTTCGACAGTATCCCAAGATCTAAGAACAACGTGGAATAAGATGGATTTTTTCTTTTGTATAGACTAGCTACTACAAGCCATTGTGCACTCCAAATGCACATGCAGAGAGATATGAAAACTAGAAAAGCGGAAGTAGAATGCCCCTAAAAGGCAGTCTTAAATTAAAATGAAGCTTCAACATGCGCAGCGAGGAAGCAGTTTAGTACAGTTCAATTGCACTATTTAGATTTTTAATGGAGAGGATCAATTCCTCAAAATTACGGAGGTGCCACCAGTACCAGCGTATGGAAAATGTTATCAGAAAATCGTTTCTATAAACACACCTCAACAATTTGTAGGAGCGTCCCTTTCTCGATTCATCTAGAATGAACCTGTGCCCATTTTGTTTGCATTCATTACTGCTCAGCGGGATGTGTTACAACAGTCTATCAGTAAAACTAAAACACTATTGCAGGCATGCTACCTACACACTGCAATCGCGGGAGAAGACGCTAAATTCGGCACTAAACAATTCTTCTTGGGACGTGCCAGACTTCCATTTGTGACCGTCAGTAATTTTATCAAAGCGCTTGTATGCATTCTTGGTCTGCTCATGGATTGTGGTGAGAAGCTGATGAACAACTCAATCCTTAATAAGTTTCATATACGCGTGGTATAAATGAACGACCCTGGAAGGATAGAAGTTAGATGTCTTTCCAACTACGTCACCTTTGCCTGAAGTCACCTCACCCTTCAGGATTTAAATGCCGAAACAAGCTTGGGGCTGGGCTTCGGCCCGAGCGCGGACACGGCGCCGGGCCGCTCGCTGCCCTTGCGACCTCCCGCGGCACTCCACATGTCGTATATAGCCTATGTACCGCGGCGCAGGAAGTGTGAATACTGTACGTAGGCTATATACGACATGTGGAGTGCCGCGAGAGGTCGCAAGGGCAGCGGGGCGGCCCGCCGCCGTGTCCGCACTCGGGCCGAAGCGCAGCCCCAAACTTGTTCCGGCGGCCGAAGAGGTGAAAATGGTTTTCAGTTTGAATACGGACAATATTACATTTGTGGAAAGCTCGCAACGAGCTGAGAAATACTGTCCAGTTGATTTTTCTAATAAGCTCATCCATAAAGAGGTAAGCGACTGAAACAAAATTTTCTGTTGTTTTCGGCAAACTTTGGCGCATAGAAATTTACTTTGAACGGTCAAAATCTTTTCGTTCTTTTTAGATTCAAATGTGCTTGTGGTCTACTGTGAAGATAAAGGATAAAGGACGGCGTTACTCAATCCCTTCTGGGATGCGCCAGCGCATTCTACTTCTACGGGATGTCGTGGAGGCGACATGAACGCGTATTTGGCCATACAATGACTTGCGGTGGCCAGCCGATAAGCAAATCAGCGCTGTATCCTTCCCAGACAAGTCTGGTACCAATTCAGCGACCCCGGAGGAATGGAAGGCTTGGTTGGCCTGGGCGGGAAATCCGAACCAGGAACCTGGTATCGGGTGCACGCGACAGTCGCGCCTCCTCCGACTGCGCTACACGCGCCCGTGGTCTACTGTAGACCACAAAAAACGCTTTCGTACTTATCCTGTACAGGAGCAACCGAAGTTCAAAGATAGGAGAAATCCTACGCCGCATATTGAGATTGGACCAATCCCTTGTTGGAAAAAGAAAATCTAGTCATTTCTGTCTATTTCTCAAAGATATTTTACAAGTTTGAAAAAGACCATCGCTTCCACAACGAAACAGTAGCAGGCTACTGGTTGGGCAATTCTTAACTGAATCTTATGTTTCCGCGCGTTTGCGCTTCTCCGAAATCGGGCCCATGTTATTTAAACTTGACACTATTTGGTACCACAATGACACTTGATGCGTAGCAAATCCACATCTGCTGAAACAATAGAGGATTTCTGAGTTTCGATAAATCTCATCGACGAAAAGCCCTAAGGACATGCCACTGGGGATCTCGAAGGGGTCGCAAATCAATTAAGAGAGCCGAGGAAGCAAAAGCGTCATAACTAGGCAATGTGCAATCGTTCTACACGATGTTAGGTTGCTGGATAGAAAATGAGACGGGAATTCTGATGGTGTTTTAGATTTCAAACAAATAACTTTGAAAAGAGTTGGCAATGCGACGCTTTGTGACAGATTAATCCGTGGCAAGGCGTCTTTTTTGCAAAGAATTTGAGCGGTATTTTATGGGTTTAATTAATCTTCCTCCATTAGAGGCAGGCAGATTTGGTGAATCCGAATTCTATACACAGCCAATCTACCTACCTACCCACTCTTCCAGCAACAATGTAGGCCACCAACGCGTTGGCTACACTATGAAATATTGAGCTCTAGTCTGAAAACGAAGTCCCAAGGGTGCATCCCCCAACATAACGCACCCCTACAATTTTTAATTTCGCGCAACCAGAACGTCGTATAGGGCTGCAGTACGTAGTGACCTGAAGCCGCTTTGCGCCGATAGACCCCTTTCTCGAGTCCCTTCGCTTGCCTAATTCTTTGCTCGAGACACTTCAGGTTCTTCGATGTATATTTATGGCAACGACGGTAACATCAAAAGTGAATTGTCTTACAAATACGACACACTGAGGAAACCTACAAAAAGAACATCCTTCTGTTCGGTTAGCTGTGATAGATCACCACGTTTGTGCGTGCTTCACCTCTTCTAGCGGTGCACTCCCCCCTCACTAATGGTAAGATAAATCCCAGGACCTCTATGCGCACTGCCGACTGAGCAATTTGACAGGTTTGGCGTATCTCTCGTAGTTTTCTTGTCCTAATTGCCACGGTTCATACTGTAAAGATGCCCAGCATCCTTATCACCTTATCATTTGCGACGTAGGCAACCCCTTTGTAATGTATCTCATTCTCGCATCCTACGCCGTCATAAGCAGGCTGACTTTTCGGACTCTGCCATCTGCAGTGTAAGCGTGTTTTTTTACTGAAAGGTCCGAAGCACAACTATGAGATAGAAGAGTGGTGCGATCTTTGTATGAAGGACTCTGTGGTGTTCTGCTTCACATACACTGAATACTTTGCAACAGGTGCTTTGTTACGCCTAACGGCGTGTCTCGTACTTGCGCGCCTCGCGCGATTTCGCAACGTCACTGACCTATGGAAAGTAGTTTTTAGAAACTTAAAATTCGCCAAAATCTAGGACTTGCTGCGTATTTTATCGGCATCAAGCCGTTCACCACTTTGGTACTTTCATCATAGACATTCTCTTCGGACCGTCCAGTAACCCATTGGTTTGTGTTGCGCAGTACTTCTGTCCCTTAGGCTGCTCCTCCGCAAACGTTCTCATGTTCAACAGCTAGCGTTTCAAGCTGTCGTTGACACGTCTTCCGAAGCCAGGTTTCCCTCTCTCGTTTCTTCTTACTGGATCTAACTGCTGGTCCTCCTTTACAGGTCTTCCCTCCCCCTTATTAGTCCCCCACCTTCCTGATCCCAACTACTGGCCCACTTCTTGGTTTCCACTATTGACACCTACTGGTCTCTTCTTGCTGGTTTCCCCGTGCTGGCCTCTCCTCCAGGTTCTTCCTTTCCTTTCCGGTAGCTCTCCTGGTCCACCGTGGTGGTCCGCCTTACCGCCCTTCTCCACCACCCCTTTAGTGGTCCTCCCATGCTCACGGCACGGTTGTTGACACGTATTCAGAATCAGGATGCTTGTAGCGCGACGTAGGTGGCCCGCTTTCTGGATCAAGAAGCTGAGAAGCGCGCGCAGTCGCCCTGTGTCGAGCATGAAGAGGCTATGCAGGCGCTACTAGTGAACGAGGGGGCAGTTCATCAGTGCTCGAAAAAGTTACGGGTTTTTACCCGTTTTACCAAGGCCCCTCTCGGTGCAACTTGCGTTACACGTACGTGCGCGTACAATGGGGGAAATCCACGTCACGAAACCCGACTGCTACGCTCAAGGCGGTCGAAACCAAGGACTGCCCCCCTCGTCCACGTGTTGCGCCGCTATGCATATAGCGGATTCCTTGTTCTCCGTATGAATTCCCTTACGGCTCCCTTCTTGTTGGTTCGCCGTCCTGGTCCCGCCTCCATGTCCCTCCCTCAAGGTATATTCCTCCTCCCCCCCCCCCCCACCACCTCGGGATACTTCCTTCTACTCTACCCCATTTATGCGGATGATGCGGCGTACCTCACTTAGGTTAGATCACTCGACGGACAAACTCTTTTATTTATAGGTGGTGATGGTGATGATAGGTGGTGATAGATAGATAGGTTAGATCACTCGACCGCCCCCGCTGTGGATGATGGTTAGATCACTCAAACGTCATCGACCGCTAACTCAATTATATTGTGGTAGATAGATAGATCACTCGACCGCCCCCGCTGTGGATGATGCGGCTTATCTCACTTAGGTTAGATCACGGTCGCGGCTCTTCTGCCTCCGCGCAGCCGCGTGCGGTTGCGTCACGTCATACAAATGAGCCATGGTTTTTTGCTGTCTGCGCCCTCCCGGCTTAGAGATCGCACGTCGGCAGTCGCGTTGACATTGGATCGATCGCTTACCATACTTGTGCGCCCGCGATGGCTCTCCCGACAAGCGGATTGCGGAGGAGTGGATAGTGAGCCGCTTTAAGCAAGGCATGTGGGGAGTTCGGTTTTTTTTCTGTGTTTTTTCGGTTTCTCGGCGTACTTGCATTTGGCCTTTTTTATACCATCGCTCATCCCAAGCGGCGCCTAATGATATGCTCCCATATCGATCGCGTCGCGCCGCCCGATCGACATGCGAGCATATCATTAGGCATCGCTCGGGGTGAGCGATGGCATAACATAGGCCTTTCAGCTGACTACTTGGGATTTGAACGGCTTCAACGTGAGCGCGATATTGGAGCAATTTTTGCGCATTTTTCCAGCCGTGTGCGCCTCACCGCTCGAAGGGCGCAGAACCCAGCCGCGGACTCCCCTGAGCGACGAAAGCAGTTTCCACACGAGCAGCTTCGGTGGCACACACCTTGGAGTCTCTTCCCTAGCCTGGTTCTGCGCCCCTCCTCCGAAACTTTAGCTCTGGGGGTAATTGAGGTCGCAGAACACGAACCTGGAGTTCGTTTTTGAAGCATCGATTGCCATCGACCAGTACTGTTCAAATTGTCGACTGATATTTTATTTTGACTTGAAATTGGGACAATCCACAGTCGAGACAGCTCAACAAATCAATCAAAGTGGAGGACTAATGGTATTTTAGAAAGCACTGTACGCCAGTGGGTCAGTAAATTTTGTACTGGAGATTTCAGCCTCGAAGATAGCCTTCGTAGCGGTCGACCTAGAGCAATCCTGAACGAGGAGTTGAAGGAATTGTTGGAAGCTGAAACATCCAAAACAGTTCGCGAAAGAGCTAGACGTCAGTAAATGGAAATCGACGAAATGCACCAAAAATTGCGTTACTTCAGTCAGCATTGTTTAACAGAAGAGGCTCCATTCTTCTGCACGATAACCCATGCCCACACGTTTCACAAGTCACTATTCGAAAATTGAACGAATTAAGGGTTGAAGTTCTGCCTCACCCGCCATACTGTCCAGACTCTCACTAACGGAATACCATCTTTTGAAACACGATCAGAAATTTATCGCTGGAAAACCTTCACCAATCAAGACCAAGCTAAAACAGCTTTCGTGAACTTTATCGATTCTCGACAACCTAATTCTTCCGTTTATGGAATAAGTGGAGTGGTGGCTTTTGGCAAAAGTGTTGTGATTCGGACGGCGCTTACTTCGACTAAATCCGATAAAATTTGAGAAAGTTATGGTAGTTCAAAATGAAGCACTGAAACACTGAGAACTTACCTGGCAACCGAATATATTAGTCAGATAAGGCTGTTAACCTCTATTCATAGTACCGCGACTGGACTGTAGTATTACAAGTGCTCCGGCACCCCTAACTGCTTACCGCGTTCCCGCGCATTACACGCTCTTGGAATATCACTAACCTACGTGAAACAACTTTTATAAAACCTAAAATCCGCTAACATATAGGTTCTGCCACGCACTTTACGGCAGCAACCGTTTCCCTCTTCCGTACGTTCACCACAGGCGTTCTATCCGGACCGTTCAGTAATGTCATTGGTTTGTGCTGCTCAGTTCTTCTGTCGATCAGTTTGCTCTGCAACCGTTTTTCGTGCTCAACAGCACTCGTTACATGACGTTGACACTTCTGAATTCATACGCTCGTTGAGCGTTATCAGTGATACGTCTTCTGAATTCGGACGCTCAGAAGAGCGCGTAGTTGCGGTTATATCAAGAAGGAAGAGGTCGCGCTTCCCGTGCTGCAGCAACATCCCACGTTGAATGAAGAATTCTTCCCGTGTGGAACATGGTGAGCTGTGGCACGAGCGGGCAAAATCTGCAATTCTTACGGTATCGCTAGGTCACATTTGTGAATGTTATGCAAGGATGTTTATCGTAAACTATTCACTTTCAAGTATCTTTCCAGTATCCTAAGACATCACCTAAAACTAGTGACTAGTTGGGTATTCACAACAGCTTCTTCCTAAATGACTCGCATTCCCTGTTCAGAGCATTCCCTTCTGAGACCCAGAAAGCGAATTTTGGAAAACAACTATAGCGGTTACATGCTGAAGGATCGAGAACTGTCACAATATAAAGGATAAAGGACGGCGTTACTCAATCCCTTTTGGGATGCGCAACGCATTCTATTTCTACGGGGTGTCGTGGAGGCGATTTGAATGCGTATTTGGCCATACAATGACTTGCTGTGGCCAGCCGATGAACAAGTCAACGCTTTATCCTTATCAGACAAGTCTGGTACCAATTCGCCTACCTCGGAGGGATGGAAGGCTTGGTTGGGTTGGCCTGGGCTGGAGATCCGAACAAGGAACCTGGTATCGGCTGCACGCGACAGCCGGCATCTCCTCCGACTGCGCTACACGCGCCCTCGTCAGAATATAAAATATTAAAAAATAAGGTTCAAAGGTTCCTTGTAAGGAAATCAGTTGCCAGTGAGCATGCTTCGTTGTTTGCCAGGAAGGGGCAGGCTGTATGCCTTTGTCCTTTCCGAATTTCGAATGTTCGAATATTCGACTATTCGGAAAAAGTGCAATATTCGAATTGATCGTTTAAACAAATATTCGAAAATGTCCAATATGCGAATACTTGTTTATTCGGGTAATCGAAAGTGGCCAATATTTGAAAATTCGATCATTCAAAATTCGGATTTTTGCCCAAGGACAAAGGTATAGCAGGCTGGTCTCCTGGAGGCGGTAATTATAGTTGTAACTACAGATTTGGGTATATTATGGTAGGCTCATTCATTGAGCGGCACATCTAACTTCATTTCCAAGTGGTCATATTTAATCGGTAATCACGTTTGACGATACCATAACAACAAACTTTTTAGGACGACATGTCGATCAAAGTTGCATCGCTCGTCCTTCTTCTTTGCGTCGCCGCTGCATCAGCTAAGCCGGTCTGCTGTTTAAAACTTCATTTACAACATTGGAAGCAATTCGTGTTATGGGGTGTAATTTCGAGTTTCTTTTTAACCCTAGTGCAACGGTGGGCCACGGTATGGCATGCACAACATGCTGTCCGGATCTATCCTAGTCCGGGGGGGCCACATAACTAAAAAGGAGGCAACAAAATGAATTGAAGCTTACCGAGCGGCTCCTAGAGAGCGAGCTGGATTCTAAAAGAAACCGAAAACGAGCGAGCAAAAAATAAATAATAAAAAAATAAAAATAAAAAATAAATAAATAAATAAATAAATAAAATCAAAAATCGCCGCGGTTTACAACCGTCTAGGCGGACAAAGAGCGACGGAATGGAGGCATGCCGCGTGCTGACTACCGCCTGACATGTTATGACTAGGATCTACCATGGTGAGGAGGGCACACAACTTTGCCTGCTTACAGCCGCAACAAATGTAATTTTTTCGTTTTTTTTTTCTTCATGACTTTTCTTGTTTAGTTTCCATGTAGTTCTGTAGGAGCCGCTCGGTAAGTCTCAAGTGGATTTGTTACATATAATACCTTTTAGTTGTGTGGTCCCTCCCCCCCCCCCCCCGGACTAGGATAGATCCCATGCTGTCCTTCCGGTTACCGCGCATCGAAGAATGTCATGCTTAGGAGAGAGTGACCCCTAACCCATATAGAGCCCAATTATTCTCTTTGAGAAACACGCGAAAAACTTCAAGTTGCATGAATGGCTAAGCCACATCTGTTTCCACCATGACATTGAATAATGCATAACTTCTCTCTTCTTGAAATAATTTTTGCGACCAATCAAATGAAAACTGCGATGTGCAAGAGTTCATGGTAAGATTTGTTTTTGCGGCAAAAAGTTGTTATTTCATTCGTTTTAATACACGAAAGCAGTCAAATACAGATTTGTGAAAATGAAAACATTGTGATAACTTTTTTCAACAGGCGAATAATAACTTTCAAAGGAAGTAAATGCAAATTTCTTAAACCGATATCTTATCTTAACGTTTAAAAAAAGTTCAGACAAATTTGGAAGCTTCCTGTTTTGATTTGAGGAGGTTTAGTCTGATTGCAGAAGAAACCAGGATCACATAAAAGAAGTCAATTTTTGCGCTGCCGAAAAAGTCTTGACTGAGTTTTTTCATGGAATCGTAGTTTTCTTACACTACAAACTCAGTCAACTACATGGCTTCCATCTCTGCTTAAAACACGTGTTCAACGATGCGGATGCTTATCGATTCCCTTTGCTCAGATCTCCGACGGCTGTGAGTCGAAGAATTGGAAGAACCCAGCTTCCAGTTCCGACTGATCATTAACTTTCTTTTCGCCAATATAGCGCCTCAAGGTTGCCGAGAAGACTCAGAAAGAATGCATTTGATAGAACTTTCATCAAAGTTTAGCATTTTTCTGGAGGCTCAGCTGCTACAACTGTGGAAGGGCGTTGTCGTAAAGTAGGCAGTCTATGTCGCCCTTCGGATGCTTCAGTAGAACAGCGTCGGTCGGCTCCTGAGGTCGAGCTGCGCACACCTCTACTACCACTTTGGTCGCAGCAGATCGTTTACCAAAGCAGAACATTGTGTTGGAATCTTACCAACAACACTAGGATCTCTTTCTCCTGTTGTACAACTCTGGGCCCACTGGGAGTCGCTTCGTCGCGAGGCAGCCAAAAGTGGCTTATGGTTTACTCAAAAGACTCGACTCTTCTTTCCAGTGGTAGTGCTATAGTGGATAAAGTTCTCCCTCTATGGTCGAGAAAAAAAACGAGCTATCATACAGCAGATGACGATCCTCGGTGTTTGTCCGAATCACTCAGTTTTTGTAAAGCCCAACTCGAATGAATTTCATGGTGTTCGACATGATGAAGGTAAAATAGTTGATGATGTTCTCCCACTTTTACTGGTATAACCCACGAACAGTAGAGTTGGACTTGTTCTCGTTGGACGAAGCGCAGGCGTTGGTGAGAGCCGCCGGTGTTCCACGGTCTTGAAAGAACTCGAAGTTGACACCCGGCTTGAATAATTAATGTCATTGCTGCTTTACAGTGGTAGGCTCGCCAATTGTAGGCTCCAGGAGACGCTTCCATCACATTTTATTAAAAGCCTTTCTAATCATGCCTTCCTAGAAAATGCAGATAACGTGAAAAACGAGTTTCTTCGACCCAGTGCTATTCGACATAACTATTTAGATTCAGATTTAGATTTAGATTTATTCAACGTGGAGATGCTCCACGGGATTTCTGAGAGAAAAAGAAAAACACAAGCCAGCCCAAAAACCAAGACAAGATGTATGCTATCGCAAAATGTAGTTATGAAATAAGGGTAAACACTGACTGAACTTTAACTGAAAAAAAAAAGAATTCTACCTATGCCTACATTCCGAAGAAAACGTGAATGAAAACAGAAAGACAAGTGCTAAGGAACGAACAAAAAACTACAACAAGACCAAGGATAAAACTAAACCAACAGACTTTATCTGTGCTGTAAGAACACAACGCCCTTTTTTGAGAAAAGACCTAAACGACCTCGGAGGTAGTGATAACAAGCTTTCCTTAATTAAAAATCTGTACTTATGAAACACTCTGTTGCAAAGGAAATTGGATCTAGTTTGGCTTTTAGCGGCAGGACCTCAATGAACGAGACCCCCACTGCGAGTCCTGCTTGGAGAGAAGCTGATTGTATCAGTAAGATCAGTTGAGACTCTACAGTTAAAATCTTGTATAGCACCATCAAATCATTTATGTCTCTCCTGCTTTTCAAGGAACAGAGCCCTACTTGATTGTTTCGCTCCTCCCGTCCAGGAACTAGGTTGTATTTTAGGCCAGTACATCTAAGAATAAGCTTACGGGTGAAATTGTTTTGAACGCTTTCTGTTACTTTGACGTCCTTTTTCTTGTAAGGATAGAACACAGTGGTGCCATTCTCTACAATGGAACGAACATAGATTTTGTAGGCTTTCAAGAGTAATTTGGGGTTATTTGTTCTGTTGGTCTTGGAGAGATTGTACGTTCTAGACATAGCCTTATTTGCCAGTGCCTTACAATGTGGAGCGAAGTCTAAATTTTTGGTTATCAGAAAGCCAAGATCTCGCACGTTTTCGACATTACACAATTTAAAATCACCAATACGATAGGAAGGAGAGATAACGGCTTTACCAATGCTAAAGACCTTGGATTTCTCAGCTGCCGGGGCATGTCGTGCACAATAGCCCAGTTTTGTACGCAATCGATCGCTTTCTGTAATGTTTCTTCATCTTGTCCATCAGATATCCATCTATATATTTTGATGTCATCTGCACACATTTTGCAGGAGACATCAAGATTGGAGGTAAGACTCGGAAGCTCATGAGTGAAGATTAGAAACAATAAGGAGGAAAGCACTCCCCCTGAGGGACTACGCTGGTGGCGGAGTAGAGAGAGGAGAACACTTTCCCAACCTTTACCTGGAACGTCCTATCTTCAAGAAAGTTTTTTATCCACATTATGATCCGCAGGTTTATACCAACAACAGCTAATTTTTCAACAAGTTTAGCATGTGGAACTTTATCAAAAGCTTTTGCAAAGTCGAAAAATATAATATCAACTCGTGTTTTCTCTTCAATGGCACTGGTCCAATAAAAAATAAAATCCAATAAAATCCAACTATATTGTAGATGAGGCGGTCCTTGAGTGGTCCTGTATGAGTTATGGGTATACTATCCCTGTTGTTTTATTGTATTGTAACGCAGTTTCACCGTTAGGATGGAAGCGGTGCGCATGGCAACATTCTAGCCACAATGGGGTTTGAAATGCGCAGGACTAGCCTGAAGCCATTGGTACAAAAGTACGCTCTTCTTTTAGCAAGATTATTCTGCAGTAGGACTTCGAGACGTTTTCGTTGAAATGTTACTTTGCTACGTAGCTATAAGAAATACAGCAGCCGCAATGTTATGTAGATTTGACGTAGAAATTTCCAGCATCATGATGGTGTTGAAAACCGACCTCCACCATCCGAATTGGTTGGAAAGCTGACGCGGGATAAACTAAACATCCCAGAAGAGAAGAGGTTTATCTGCTATGTTCGTCCGGAGGTCTGTTCACCACAGCAGCGGAACCCGCTCATCTATGACTAATGAAATCCAGTCGTAGAGGTAAACATTTCATAAAGTCATTTTTGCTGCAAACGGAAACCAGCACGGCTTGAAAGGCCGCGTTAAAAAAACTGCCGTTGTGTCATTCAGCCACAATAGCGCGTTTTTTGGAACAATTTGTTTTCAGGTGCACTTTATTTGTTCTCTAGAGTAAATGGTTTAAGGCATTTATCGTGCGAAAAATACCGGGTGGGCGAGAACAAGCAGCCACAACCTGGGAAATTTCACTCCTCCTCTGCGCTCCAGCTCGTTTTTGAATGCAAAATACTGAAAGCTTCCCTGATTTATTAGGGGTGCGGGCAAAAGTAATGAGACTCTCCATGCCGTGTCCATATATCTTGTGACTGCAGTCTGGTTTCGTGCTTATCGTATTTGTATGTTTGTATGTTACCTACTGAAGGCCACCTGAGAAGTTACCACTTCCGCCCTTTCATGAGGCATACCAAAACCCCAGTCTGTCTTATGCCGAAACCCATTCTGACGAGTCGACCTGTGTCGCGCAAATCTCTCCCGATTCCCAACCCCGAGCAGCCTGAACTCAATCTTAACGCAGGATGAGAAGTACGTCTTTTACCTTAATCCTGCCAAGCAGCCAGTCTAGGTGAGGCCTGTTGACCCGTTACCGACCTTCGCTCGGCGAGATGTTCACGGCGGGAAGCACCTTCAGAGCTTTGGGTCTACGCCCATGGACCGGTATACTGGAAGCTGTTTGCCAAAAGCACGACGATGGACTCCAAGGCCATGGTAAACGAAATAGAAGAGATGGACCTGCGACTCGAACTTATTCAGCAGCAGCGCGTCAAGAAGGTTCTAATCTTCGACAACGCCGCACCCCGTCTAGCAAAAGTCCGGATACGGATAAGCTTGCCCAGCTGGGCTACGTTCACATGCTTCATCCACCGCATTCGCCGGACATCTCTTCATGCGACTATCACCACTTCTTGGGCCTACGAGACATCCTGGCCGAAAGGGACACAAGAACCCAAGCAGTCCATGACAACCATATCGAGCAGCTGATCAACACCAGGCCCAAGCAGTTCTGGAATGATTGGATCAGGAAGTTGGCTGAACGATGACAGCAAGTCATTGACCTTAATGGCATTCATATTCCTCAGCATCGTTGAATCGTAACTGAGTTATAAAGAGGTAAATACTTTCTTCAATTTTCATTACTTTTGCTCCCCTCTCCCCTTAATAGACGACAAGGACGAGTTATGCAGCAGTCTAATGACCTGCGAAATTTACTCTACTGATTGTCAAGATCCTAGCTTCCCTTCCTAGTCTTGGTCTTTTTGCCGGGAGTTCTCTGTTCGACGCAATCATATGCGTCGTTGGGCATTAATTCAGCATTCCACGGGGTTGCCGTTGAGGTGGGTCAGCGTTACTTGCGCCATCGATTGGCAGATAGTGTTAAATGGTTTGCGCTGAATAGCCAATTAATTTTGAGGATGCGCAGCGTATTCTACTTCGCCAGGATGTACTCTCCTGTCCAGTGAGTTACACAGACAGTGAAGTTTCTTCACAAACTAAACGTTTCGTATCAAAGGCGCACTAAGAAGTGGAGCACGAACTACACAGCAAGAGCGCTAATTGGCACGGAGGTCATTACTTTCTGCTAAATACAAGATTTCGCGTCAACTGGCAAAACTTATTGCGTATTTTCCTATCTACGAACTGAAGATTTGGCGACAAACATCCAATTCAATCTTCCTTCTCTTGGGATACTATTTCGTGACTCATCAAACTATCACTCGTTAATTGTAGGCTTTTCAGCTCCACCACGATTTTTATGGCCAGCCGTGGGGTTGAGTCAACTGCGAGTTCCCGTTCCCGAGCATTGAAGGCAGTGCAAAAATTTTGTGTTTTTGTACAGCCAATAAATATTTTTGGCTATGCTACGAGTTCTGTCAGCTGACAAACAGCTAAGGATACGTTATTTTACTATAATTAATACACTATTTCTCTATTATTAATGTTAATGCAGAGTATGTTGAACGAGGCACTCTTAAGCATTCCAAGTCATTAAAGACATCCAAATATCAACCAAACTAACTTTTATCTGACGATATTGTCCTCAATACCAGCTTGGCATTTGGAGCATTGGGTCATACTAACACTAAATAATAATGTAAAATCATAGCGCAGTCCATCGAGCAATGACAATTTGGAGCGTTAACATATGAATCGAAGAGTTCGTTTCATAATGCCCTTCAGACGAATCCTTGTTTTGTTCAAGTATCGCGCAGAGCGCAAGGAGTTCTGCTGCCTCATTTAGTGCAATAATGGTGTAGAAAAATTTTTAAGAGAAAATGATGTATTAATATTCTATTCACAGCGCAACAAGGCGGCAATCATTTAGTGCATTTAATAAAGAGATCGCGCCGTGCAATCGTTTAGCTCGTCATAATCTTGATTGATGATGTAAGCATCAAAGTGAGGATATGTGTGTTCTCAACAATAGTTTTTGTCATATCGTTTACAAGCGTGAAGTTCCACGCAAATACAAATTTTGCTATCAATCTAATAAAAGTTGTGACATCTTGACGAGGGCATGGCGCAATCTCTTCTTTTAAGGCCTCTGTTATACCATCGCTCACCCCGAGCGACGCCTAATGATATGCACCCATATCGATTCCATCGCGCTGCACGATCGATATGGGAGCATATCATTATGCGTCGCTCGGGGTGAGCGATGGTATGACAAAGGCCTAACACTAAAAATGGCTGCCTCTCTATTTTTCCATTCAAGCTTTAAACCATTGTTTTTCATCAAAAAATGAGAATTGCATAAAATTTCGAAAATGTGTTCGTTTTTCGACAGTTGAATTAAAACATCAAAGAAAACTAAATTTTCGTTGGACAAAAAATATTGCAACCTTTTTGGAGAGTCTCTAGTTTAATCTTTCGTCTCGAATTGGAAAACGTTTATTTTGATTTCAGTACCGTCAAATTATCTTTAGAAGAGTGTGCAAATTGACGTGAGAGATGCCGATTTTGCCATGAGAAGGGTATTTACTCGAATTCGAGTGCTCTGAATTCGAATATTTTTCTGTTTCGAAACCATTTTTTTAATTTCTGAGAGCATAACTACATTAGAAGTGCAGAAGCTTGCTTCCAATCGTTCGAATAGGAACGTGAAGATGGAGTGTTGCAGTTCTTCGTATACTACCGGTTCCACGCGGCATATTTCCAACCCTGGCTAGAGGCGCCTGTGCGAATGATAGGATTCGAGAAGGAATCCAACAACCGATAATGAAGTGGATGGCTGTCTCTTACCGGAGGCCTTCTTCGCCTTTCCTATTTCGATAAATCCAAAAGTGTTTTCCTCTCTTTTGTTTGGCGTCGTTCTCTTTACTCAAAACCGCGGGAACGGGTTCATAACACAAATCCACCATCACTTGCTTATTAGGCCGTCGGAGGCAAAAATTCTCAGCCCAATGTTTGCTGCGTGATATTTGCGGCTTGAGGTCGAGCGTTGTCACGGAGGGGTTTCACAGTTGCTGTGTTCGATCCTTGTTGATGCAGTGCTTGACTCACGCGGCTCAGTTGTCCTTCATAAAGCTCTGCCGAAACTGGTTAGCCTTGATACAGCGCCTCAAAATGCACCAGACCTCTGGAAGCATGAAGGATGGTTAAAATTTCAAAAGACTAGTTTGAAACTGCTTTTCTGAGTAAAACTTTGCTTTTATCCTCGTAAAGCAACATTGATCACAAGAATCCGCGGAAAAGATTTTTGGAGAGATAGCACAGGAACCAGGTGTATCGACTGCCCTTCGATAGTCCTAACCATGTTAAGCGTTCGTACGTCTCTGTGACAGTACAAAATAGAACTGAAGGCGTATTCTAAAAGGAATGCTTTATTGTTTTAGCGCTGCTCCAATGGAAACGTTAATGTCTAGCTGATTAAGATTCTCAACACATAAAGACAAAACAAAGTTATTTCCGGACGAGTTCCGTGCAGTTCACAGCCAACTTAATTATTTACTTATTTCGATGCATGAATTAGAAAGCAGTAACGCTCACAAAACTGAAAATAAAGCTACAGTGATCAGTCAGACTAAAATATGCTGCTGAAATCAAGCAATTTACATACGTGAATTCATGTCGGTGAAGGAGGTGCTTGTGGCAGGACGAAGGCAGGCTAACAAAGGATTCCTTATCACTGATAAAGAGGAGGGGGGGGGCAAACGTTAGGTTTCATTCCAGGCCACACAACCCCTGAATTTAAATAGAAGCCCTCGCCTCATGGGACAACAGCTGAAGCTCTCGTAGAAACTCGGAGATTGTAGACGCAAATCACTGCATGTCCCTCCGATCAACAAAAAATGCTCCCAACTCAAGGTGAGCTTTTGCGATGCTACAATACCGCCCGCGTCGGGACGGTCAAAAAGACGGTTTGCGACGGAAAAATCCGTCGCAAACGGTCGCATACTCATAACTCCTTTAATTTTGAGTTGTTTGAGAAACTGTTGGAACCGTTCGATTCGTCTTCTCGAAATCTACAAAACTTTGTATAAAATTTTACCAGGCCACCGCGTTTTCGCCGTGGGTGGCCTAAAAGAAATAACTGCAGCAGGCTTTTGCGATTGGAGCACCTTATTTTCCAGGACGTGCATGTGACGTGCAGGGCGTATCTCAAGCATGGCGTGTTGTCAGTGCTCTGTCATGCCTGGAATGTTCCGAGAGTGCGCCGTGACAATGCATATAGGATGGAACCTATCAATCGAATGGGCGGATGCATGTCCACTGGGTCTCTATCTTCGCTTGATGGAAAATGTAAGGCCTTCAAGACTATCTCGCACCGTTTGGAGATTTTTATAAGAAATTTCCGGCCGTCCTACTTAGCATTTGCTCCTGTCAGTCCGATGAGCCTTTGAAATGAGCCGTATACAATGCATGTAGGATCGAACCTATCAATCGAGTGAGCGGAAGCGGTTCAAATGTCGTGCTAAACAGCAAAGCTTACCCTCTTTAGTTGCTTAGTGCACACACTGAGAGCAGCTTATACAATGAAGAGGTTTTAAGAAGCGAGAAGAGAGAGTGCGCCGTGCAAAATGCATATACGGTAGGACCGTTTGAAATTAGATTAGATTTGAAATTTCCTGCCGCCCTACTCAGGAATTCCTGTCTTCTGTTCTGGGGAGGCTTTAGAGTACGTTGTGAACAAGGCGTATGGAATAGAACCTATCAATGGAGTGGAGCGACCGCTCACAAATGCACGCGCGGGCGAGTTCGTAGCGCAATGACACTATCAAGTTCGAATCTTTCCTCAACTCGAGGACTTTGTTGGAAGCACAAGTTTCTTGAAGTGCTCTAAAGCACAACGCTGCGGCTCATGAATGGACTAAATTACGGCGCTCCGAAAATGCAGGTGAGGCTTGTGCGACCCAATTTTTTCCGATTTCGGTCGAAGATACGGCGAGCCAAGGGCATGCAAATGCATAGGCGAGCGGAACACGTAAGGTGCTTTAAGACGATATGCTCGCAACTCCCCAGCTACCTAAACTGCCTTAGCCCCGTCTGCCATGTTAGGGCGGCGGACTTCGCGATTCAAGTTTCCTGCCCTCTTACTCGCCCACGTTTGGGTTTCCGACACTCCCAGTAAAACCGGTGGGTGCCAGTGCTCGAGGTTGACGGCCAAAAGCTGGCCCAGTCGCTTGCTATTGTCCGTTATCTGGCTAGGGAGTTCGGTATGCGCTCTGCACGAGTGGAGGCGACTTTGGGGGAAAGGCGTCGTATACTTCCTTTTAAGGATATGCTGGAAAGACTCCTTTCGAAGAAGCGCTGGTCGACTTGATTGGCGACCAGTACAAGGACTTCGTCAACGAGGGTCGCCCCTACTTCAAAGTCGCGCTAGGCTTCCAGGAAGGTGACGAGGTGAGCTTGTGAACAAACAGAGTGACCACTAGATTGAGCCATGCATTTGCCCACTGTTGTAGCTTTAGTAGCTATACATGCATAACTGAGCGCGCCATTAAGAATACCGTTCTGGAAGGTTCCCTGCGAGATACCGAATGCTTGCAAACGAGGTAGGGAAATGTTCTATACGCGTTATTCGTACAAAATTCCCTTGGAGCAGCTGGTTTCTCTAGGGGTGTCTGCACGAATTACGCGAATGAAACTGAATCTTGTTCTGGTGAATAACGTGCCTTATTAGAAGTGAAAGGGTAACCGCTGTTAAGGGAAGTCTAAAGTTTAACTCTGTTCAAGACCTATCGAACAAAAGTGCGTCTCACTAGACCTTTCATTTTACGTTCCGCAGAATTATAAATGAGGATATGTCGTCGTTACTTCGAATGTTTCAGCTAGCCGAGACAGTACAGTTTTATTCGGCTGCTGTTTCGGCCTTATCGTCTTCATCGGAGCCTGGAAAGCCACAAAGCGTAAAATTATCCCACCAAGCACCATTTCAAACTGAGCGAACAAATTAGGGGGCCGAGTGGACCAGAAAAGAACCATGCCACCGAAGCTAGAAGGCTCGCCTAGACGTGCGGAGAAGAACTCGCTGGAGTCGCCCACAGACCAAACGGTTAGTAGGCGACCAAGAAGGCGTGCCGCGGCCCCTGACCTAAGGGCTCTGAAAGTGAGAATCCACAGAGGTCAAGGAATGGAGCGAGTTCGTTAGTTATGGCTAGGCACTCATCTTTTCTGTTCATTTTTGCACTTTTGCTGTGTATCCAAAACGCTTCCAATGTTTCGCGCGCAGGTGTTTGTTTCTTTTGCGCTAGAATTCGCACGGCCACCTTAAACACTGCGTTATCGGGTACATGGACCAATAAAATCCCAGAGGAGTTGAAGGGTTTGACCTTTTGAGTCCATCGATGTGCTCCTTAACCTGCACGCATAGCGGTCGACCCGTTTCCCCCACATATTCCTCGCCGCACCGTCAGCACGAAATGACGTAGTTGGCCCCCGAGATCAAGCAGTCACCCACTCGCCCATATGGACAGATAACGCACTCAGGGGTGGGGCAATATCGATCGTAAAGACGATTTCGGATGAGCCGCCGCTTAAGGTTAGGGGTGGTATTTCTACCAACCTCACCGTGTCACCCAGATCAGGACGACGTAAGGCCAGGATAGACGCGCTCACTGCGTCATCTATGAATGGAAAACAGAACGGGATTTTGTCGTCGTTCTCCATACCGTTAGGCATGGTCCGGAGGACAACATGCGCGCTGGATGGCTGGTTGTGTGGTAGCCATTGGAATGGAAAATGCTTCTAGCCTTCTCCAGAGATTCTGCCTTTTCCACGCTCCCAGATGGGACCTTTTCTGCCCATTTGAACATGTTTCTTGTAACACACATTTTTGTTTTTAGGGGATGTGCAGTCCAAAAGTGAATAATTATATTCTTATTACAGGGTTTTCGGTACCACTTTGTTCTATAGAAACTTCTCCTTAGTTGGACTGAACATTCAGGAAAGGTAGCCAGTCCTCGTCCGGCTTCTCCCGGGTGAACTGTGCTGGGAGCCTGTTTATTCAGGATTTTAAAGCAAGCGTCCATTTCCTTCTGTGTGGAACAAACGACGAAACAGTCGTCTATGTACCGCAAGTACATGACCGGACGTCGCTCTAGGTCGAATTTTTTTATCCTGCTAGTTGTAACCTCACTAAAGCACAAAGGCAAGGGCTGAAAGAGATACAAGATCTTTCGAAAAGCGGCACGCTGAAAGTCTCTATCAGCGACAAAGGTGGAGAGTTTGTTGTGATGCCGCAAGCATTAGATGCTGCTATAACTTTGTCTTTATCGCCCTGCAACAGTTGAGGAGTACGGTAAGGAATTCCGGAAGTTAAACAAGGTATGGACTCAAACGGCTCAATCCGCAACCTAAGACGGTCACTGCCCGACTTAGGTGCAATCTTTCCGTCTGTCCCGTTCCCTATACCCTTGTCAAGACCCGTAAACTTTCGCCCAATGCACTTCGTCCAACAATCCTTCCGATTTCAAAGTGCGTCCCATAATCGGTAACATAGGGGGCCCACCGACAGGATTTCTTAATCCTTAACCTCATTCCCTCACAGTCGCTTCAATTTATCCCCGCCCATCTTACTAACCCCTTCATGTGCCACCTCATCACGGTGAAGGGATGAACATCACTTTGTGATGGCTAACGGCACAAACGGTCACGCAGTACGCTACGCTTTGTCCTGTACCCCTGGCCAGGAACATGTGAGTAACCAGACCACCGCTATGGCTCAAACAAATAAACCCGTGCGGTCCTTCCCAGTCGTCCGCGCGCCGGAGGTGGACTTCTACGACGTCGGTTGCATCCACCTCCGGCGAGGGGCCATCTAATCTCGGAGTTAAACTATCAGTGGCCGGATTCATCAAAGTTACTGCAGTAACATTAACGGAGAATTGTAAGCGAAGAGCTCAGATAACGCGGCTTATCGCTCACCATATCGCTTGATCGCTCACTATATCGCTTGATAAGCCGTGTTATCTGAGCTCTTTGCTTGCAATTCTCCGTTAAAGTTACTGCAGTAACTTCGATGAATCCGGCCCCAGGACGTCATTTGAATCGGACTACCGAAAGCTCCCTCCCACCACGACACGGAAACTGCCTATTCGTCTGCACTTATAACTGTCGTTCGATCGCATCTGAGCAGGATCTTCGGACACTGCTTTACAGAAGCCGCAACATCAAATACGATGTTATCGCCCTGCAGGAAACGAAAGGCAAAACGGAAACCATAAGAAGGACCGACCAAAACGAGCTTCTTATTATCGGAGCAAAGGTGGTCGGAAAGAATATTGGCGGAGTTGGATTTCTCGTCAATTCGACCTAGTAGACTCTTACAAGAACATCAGTCCGCGAGTAGCTGTTCTTCGTCTGGAAAGCAGAGATCAAGGAACCATCTCCATCATAAATGGATATGCTCCAACATCTGCGGCCACAGATAAAGAAAAAGAGGAATTCTACAAGCTGTTCGAAATGACTGTCAATGACGAGAAGAGCTACTACAAAGTTGTTGTTGGAGACTTTAACGCTATCGTCCGTACGAACGATCACGACGAATGGGGGCTAGTACCACATGGAGCTTCCTCAAGGTACGAAAACGGAGAGCGCCTGATAGACTTCCTATCCGCGTGCTGTCTCTACCATGGAAATTTTATGTTTGAGAAGCCTTCAAACCGACGATGGACCTGGGAAAGCCCAAAGGGAGAAACACGTTCGGAGATCGACCATGTTCTTACAAACAGACGCTGGAGTCTGTTCGACGTCTCCGTGCTGTCTTCGTTTGACACCGGCTCGGATCACCGTGAGTCGTCTTGTCCGTGCGAAGCTGACTCTCAAAAAGAGGATGTTCAAGCGTAATACTCATAAACAGGCACCGGCGAGGATCCCCACATTCAAGTCTGAGGAGTTGGAGTATGCAATAAAGTCGTATGATTGGAATCATCTTGAAGATCCATCGGAAGACTACGACCTTCAGCTGTTAAACTGGATCCTAATGCTTCCCATCTGGAAAAAGTCACCATCTCGAAGGCCTGTCGAATTGCAGTGAAGGAGTCCATTCAAGCCTTCAGAAGATTGAAGTTGTTAGAAACCGCTGGGAAAGTTTCAAGCATAAAGCGCTGCAAACGAGATCTCTGCGATCAGAAGGCAATAATGTCAGCCCTTGTGGATAAGGATGGAACAACGCAAACGTCTCGAAGAGCGATGGAGGCCATCGTTCAGGAATTCTACACAGATCTGTTCCGTTCTTCCATCACTGTCCCGAAATGCTTGATGCCACCAGCTGAGGAAGTACCTCCCATTCTGGAATCAGAAGTTGCTCATGCCATCAGAAGGACGAAGCCGGGCACTGCTCTCGGACCGGACGGCATTTCTGCTGATCTCCTTCGTGCGGGTGGCAGTGCCCTCTGCTCACTTCTTGCCAAGCACTTCAACCGCTACCTTCGACTTGGTAGGATTCCGGACTCATGGAAGGAGTCGAAAACAGTTTTAATCTTCAAAAAAGATCAGCAGGAGGATATCAACAACTATCGACCCATCAGTCTTCTCTCGGTTGTGTACAAGATCTTCACCAAGATACTGCTGAACCGCATGGAGCGTTGCTTGGATGAATATCAGCCAGTGGAGCAAGCAGGGTTTTGCAAGGATTTCTCCTGCATGGACCATATTCAGACTGTCTTACAGCTCATCGAGAGGAGCCGCGAATACCACCTCCCATTTGTCCTTGTCTTCGTGGATTACCGGAAAGCGTTCGACTCTGTGGAAATCAAAGCCGTTTTGAACGCACTTGCGCACGCTGGTATACCATCGCCCTACATTCGACTTCTCGACGAATGCTTCTCGATCACATTGACTACCATCCAGCTGTTCGAACGAAAGCTTAAAATTCCTATCGGGAAAGGAGTACGGCAGAGAGACACGATTTCTCCCAAGCTATTCACAGCGGCACTCCAGGATGCCATGAAAGACTTGAACTGGGACAATAAAGGCTACCTTGTCGACGGTAAACGGATCAGCAACCTTCGCTTCGCCGACGATGTTGTTCTCATCTCTACCAGCACGGCAGAAGTCGAGGAAATGCTGAACGAGCTCAATGTGGCAGGTATGAAGGTTGGATTGGACATGAATATGTCCAAAACACAATTTATGGTCAACCAGTGGTGCGAACGGGACTCGTAAGGTTAAATGGAGTCGCTCTACAACAGGTCGACTCCTACGTCTATCTGGGAAGAGAGCTGAACATGGATAACGACCTCGCTCCTGAAATCGCCGCAGGAGAAGCGCAGCATGGGCAGTCTTCAGTTCGATTCGCGAAGTCACCGATCAGGTCAAGAATCCTGGCTTCAGGGCCTCGATATTCAACGCCTCTGTACTGCCTGCGATGTGTTTCACGACGGAAACGACAACAAGACAATCGCCAGAGCGATACAAACTACGCATCGTGCACTGGAGAGATGTCTTCTGAGGATAAGCCTTCGTCAGCAATGGCAAGAAGTCCTACGAAGCTCGGAGCTACGCGAGAAGCCGCAATTAGCAGACCCGCTGCAGTACATGAAGAAGTCCAAATATCGCTGGGCCGGACACCTGCTTCGACGAAAGGACGATAGATGGGGTCTCCGTGTCACAGAATGGCTCCCGAGAAACATAAGAGACCACTGGGACGACCACCAACGCGATCGGCAGACTCATTCTCAAGATCTTTCAGAGAGCGGAGTCTGCCTCACTGGATGCAAGCAGCCAGAGATCGAGCGGTCTGGAAGAGTTGTGATCCCCGCTGAGAAGACCTCCACCCGACAAAAGGACCATCAAAGTATCAAAGTAAGTAAGTATCTTATTAACACAAATATGTTTTTTTAAATGATAGGGAATCCAGATTCAGGCGTAATCACGTCGTGGAGTCGTTGGACGTAGCCTCTCTGTGTACCATCTCAAATGACGATGCAGTGCAAGCGATTTGAGAGCTGCTTACTGAGCACCACAAGATATTAACACTTATGGTCTCTCAGTCAATACATCACGGGCCTTCTAAAACAATGCCTAGATTGTCCCATCTTTAGGTGGGCGGGTAACTACTATAAACAAATAAGGGGACCTGCGATGGGCCAAAGGTTGGCGCCAACGTTAGCCTTTGCTTTCATGAGCAGGATAGAGAAACCCGTCCTAGAGCGGCTTCCCGGCATGTACGTGCAGTACGTAGACGACTGTTTCGTCGTTTGTTCCACACAGAAAGAAATGGACGCATGCTTTGAAATCCTGAACAAACAAACTCCCAGTTTACAGTTCACCCGGGAGAAGACGAACGAGGACTGGATACCTTTCCTGAATGTTCAGGTGCAACTAAGGAGGGGTTTCAATAGAACAAGGTGGTACCGAAAACTCAGTAATAAGAACAAAATTATCCCCTGAGAACAAAAATGGGTGTTACAAGAAACATGTTCAAATGGGCAGAAAAGGTCTCATCTGGGGGCGAGGAAAGGGCAGAATCTCTGGAGAAGGCTAGACGCATTGCTCATTCCGATGGCTACCCCACAACCGGCCAACCAGTGCGCACATTGCCCTCCGGACGCAGGCCTAACGGTATGGAGGACGACGACAAAATCACGTTCTGCTTTCCAATCATAGATGACGCAATGAGCGCGTCTATCCGGGCCTCCTTACGTCGTTGTGATCTGGGTGAAACGGTGAGGTTGGTAGAAATACCACCCGTAACCCTAAGCGGCGGCTCATCCGAAATCGTCTTTACGATCGATATTGCTCCACCCTGAGTGCGTCATCTGCCCATATGGGCGAGTGGGTGACTGCTTGATCTCGGGGGCCAACTACGTCATTTCGTGCAGACGGTGCGGCGAGGAATATGTGGAGGAAGTGGAGGAAACGACCCATTTCCCCACATATTCCTCTGTGCGTGCGAGTGTCGGGTTTCTGGCTTTCCAGGCTCCGACGAACGCTCTCGGCTAGCTGAGACATTCGAAGTAACGACGACATATCCACCATGCCGAGATCTATGGAAAGTCGAACATGGAGTATAAATGAGGAGTTCGGAAGAAGAATAATATAATATTTGGCAGAGCTCTTCTTAATGAGGGAAACGTAAGAAAATGCAGGACATTTCTGATCTACTTTTAAAGCAGCTCTGCCGAAAGATGTGTTCCTGCCAGCTCGCGAGAAGTTTCTGACCTTCATGACGAAATTCCTAAAACAAAGCAAGTCTGGTGGGTGCTATATAGCGACTTTTTGTAACAGTAAATCAAAGTCAGGAGTAGTAGTAGTCATACCCGTGCTACCGACAAAGCAACCGAATTGAACGAGTACTGTGAATGTCGGATACTACACTATATCGATCGATCGACCAACCAATATACATGTATACCATTTTCACATCGAATTGGACATTTTTCAAATAAAATTCCAGGAGCCCAAGACTTTTGTAAGCAAAGCGATCTTTTCCAAATTAAAACTACCTTTTTCTAGGTTAAACTAGAGATTCTCCAAAACGTTTAGAATAATTTTGTGTTCAGGGAAAGTATATATGCAACTTTCTTTGAAGTTTGAATTCGTCTTCGCAATAAGTGAACATATTATTTGAAGTATTATAAAATTTTTATTTTTCGAGGAAAAATACGTAGTGGTTCAAGGTTTGTTTTAAAAAGCAGCAAGGCGATCGTTTTTAATGGCAAAAAAAGAATTGAGCAGAATTATTTGATAGCAGAATTTTTTTTGCATGGGGCTTGACACCCGTTAACGATAGAGCAAAAACAACTATGAAGAACAGACATATCCTTACCTTGATGGTTCATGTAAGTGACATTTGCACTCTCAAACAAGTTACGTCGAACTTTTTGAATGCGTGGGCTATATGCTTGCTTCTTTCCTGTGCTTCAGCTCACTTTTAATCTATTATTTTCTCTAAAAATGAAGTTTTCATAAATTCATTGCACATATTGAATGCAATGAATGACAAATGACTTGCTCTATCAGGAAATGTATTGCATTTCTTCTTTCATCATGAATTTTGTCAATTTTTAGGTCGTTGAAGTGGAAAGTGAAAAAGTGAAAAAGTAGCCATTTGCGCACTTGTTCTCTCCGCTTAGGTTTGTAATTTTTCGCACAGTTTTTTATAGCACTTAGAAGACAATGTTCTGTAATAAAAGAATATGTGTTGCTCCTATTTTCTCACTTGTCCTTTATTGATTTTTAGGTCACCAAATTGGGAATTCCGACTTTGCCGCCCGAATTTTTACCAATACTCCGGTTCTGTGGTTGAACTTTTTTGGATGGTGTTATATGTCGTTTGGAAAAGGATGCCTTGCTCAGTAAGGATGTGTGTCACGTTTATTGGCTCACGCTGATTGATTGTCGAATATCAACAACTGAAGAAGGAGAAGGATTTTTTGATGAAGACGATTTTTCTCTTTTTGGGATTTTGTTGATATTCAATAGAAATCAATAAAAGCAACACATATTCTCATAGAGCAAGACATTTTCTTGCGAACGACACATAACACCAACCCAAAAAGTCTAACCGTAGAACAGGAGCTGTCGGCAAAAACAACCATCCTCCTTCGGACGTCCCAATTTGATGGCCTAAAAATGGCGGGGTAGTGTTCTTCCCCCAGCATGCGGAGGAGCGGCACTAACTGCGCGAAGAGCGACCATCGCGGACGAGTTCATGCGCTCGGCGGGCTGGAGGAAGAACGGGCCCCTCCCTCATTGAGTGCCCACTCGAAGGCGAGGTACCATCTTGCTTATCATGAAGGGCCTTTATAGCCAAAATCACAAGGAAACCTTCATGAAGTAGCAATTGAGTACAAAGCAGACGACGAGAATGGCAGAAATAGAAAGAATACAGCTCAATACGGCCTCCTGACGATCCCATCGATGGGAACAGTTGATAGCTGGGGAGGAGAGGGGTCCCACTGTTCCCCCAGCCCGCCCAGCGCGTGAACTCGCCCGCGATGGGCGCTCCTCGCGCAATTAGCACCGCCCTCCGCAGGCTGGGGGAAGAACGGGCCCCTCCCCTAAAAATCAATAAAGGACAAGTGAAAAAATAGGACCAACACATATTCTTGTAGTACGGAACATTGTCTTCCAAATGTTATTAAAAACTGCACAAAAAATTACAAACCTAAGCGGAGAGAACAAGTGCGCAAATGGCTATTTTTTCACTTTTTCACTTTTCACTTCAACGATCTAAAAATTGACAAAATTCATGATGAAAAAAGAAATGCAATACAATTTCTGATAGAGCAAATCATTCTCTTTCGAAAGCTATGTAGCGCTATGCAAGAGACCGCCGGCGAAATCTGCAGTGAATCGTTGAAGAAAACGGCGGGACTTATGGGACAACCTAATATTTTAACCATCTTATTGAGTCTGTAGTTTAACCTGCCTAAAGCTCATTCAGGTTTTCAAGAGTTCGCTTTGATTTCGAAGGTCTTGCAGCTTAGAAGAGTGCCCAATGTGATTTAGAAAGTGTCCTATTCGACGTAAGATGGCATAAGTCGTTCAACTTTCGGCAAAATATGGACTTCTGGGTGGGACTCGCACCAAAACGGTGGAAACTGCCTATGGAAACCCATTTGAAGGCTATCCTGTTCTATCACTTCACCCAACCTGTGTAATAAACCGGACCACTTTTTCTTCCTTAATGGGGGCCATATGATCTGCGAAGGAAAAGGGAAAAAATTTCTGTAGAAGTCTTCATTGTTTTTGGGGTCTGAAAGTCTAAGGCCTATTTTATGCTCCCGCGGGGGCATCCGCGGGACGTCCGCGGACGGAAGGTGCACCGCGGACGGTCGTCGTCGAGCCGGGGCGGCTAGCGTTGCGCGTTTTTGGCGCCGGACTCTGTGGGACGAGAGTGCAGTGCACCGCGGACAGCTGCCGTCCGCAGGCGGGAAGTATAACAGCTCTCTCGTCGCCTTTCGGCGGCGATCTGCGGCGGGGCGGGGCGCGGCCATTGGCCAGGTGAGGGATCTCGGCGCGATTCCCGCCCGTCCGCGGATTCTCCCGCGGGAGTATAACATAGGCCTAAGGCCTATGGTATACTCCCGCGTCGCTCCAGCGATGGGCGCGGGGCAACTGTCAACGGCTCTCCTTCGCTGCAGTGGCGAACGGCGCAGTGGGGCACGGTTGTCTGTTGATGCGCCATCGCTCCTGCGATGCGTCGCAGAGGGGTGTTATACCTCCGCGTCGCGGGAGTGAAACATACTCCCGTGCGACGGCCGGAGCAGTCCGTCGCCCGTCGCAGTGCAGCGCATGTTGGGTGGTCATGTGATGTCTCTGTTGTTCTCCTCGTAGGGTTCTCGTCGTGGCTACTCATTTTGGGTTTTTTCGACGGCTTGAACAGCTAGTTTTTTGAGGAGGCATTTTTCTAGGCCGTTTTCCCCACTTTTGTGCCGATCCTCGCATTTTCTTGCCTCTGAGCTCCCTCACCGTCACCGAATTTTACATTTCTCTGCCGGAGCAATGCAGTTCCCGCTTCAGTCACGGCTAGAGCGTACAGACCGTCGGAAGACGAAGTCCCTGTTTATAACCTTTATACACTAGATATGTAGTTTTATCTGCACGTTGTTGAGTTTCCAAGGAATGGGGTAATTGCATGTATTTTCGCTTTCCCGGCAAGTGTCTAGATCTAGAAGATTGTTAAGATAGCAGAGAAGCTAGGCAAAGCTCTCACACAATAACGCTCGCGTCGCACGAACAAAAAGGAGTTGTGATGGATTAGTCTGTCGTAATCCGTCGTATGCTCATAACTCTCCTTTAGTTTCGTTTTAGTTTCGAGAACTTCTTTGTTACATGAAAAATCTATGTAAACTCGTTTTGAGAAAGGGAAGACTCGGAGATTGGGGTCCGGCGGCGATTTAAGCATTTAACCCATTTTCCTAAATCTCCCGCTCCCCGTTGCATTTGTCTGAACATTCCTGCAGCACGATGCTCTTAGTTAGTTTGACTGGGCTCTTGAGCGAATTCACGGCAGGACCCACGGTGGGCGTGATGGACAAAGCACGACTTCGTCACTGCACTGGATCAGCTGATTCGCTAGAATTCTGCAAAAGCTGATTCGCTGCAATTCTGCAGAACTGCGTGAACTATGTCAGCCTCAGCGATGGCGACGGCTCGCGACGCGCATCGCGAGCCGTCGCCATCGCTGTGCACTCCCGCGTCGCTGCAGAGGACGGGAGTATACCATAGGCCTAAGTCAGACATTTGGTGAACGGTCAGCAGACACGATATATCTGGTATCTACAGTACTTTGCTGCTTGAATTCAGGCTATCTGGTCGGCGACTCGCTGACATGGGCGGACCTCGTCTTGGCCGAAATGGCAGAAGTAGCCAAAAAGGTTCCGACACTCTATGATTGCTCTCCTGAGGTGAGGTTCTCCTATAACCTTGTGAGTAACGACTCCCAGCTGATTAGTTCATAACAAATGTTCTAGGCTAAAGCCCATTCTGAGAAGATCCGCTCGAACCGGCACTGGCGAAATGGCTGCAAACCCGTCCGGAGACCAAATTCTGAGCTCTCGCTTTGGCGCACTTGATCGTAATCAGTGAACTGTACGAAAAACGTTGGATGATAAGATAAACCGGTTCTGAGATCTTGTTAAGGTAATTCATGGCGTGCTGTGTATTTCGTTCTGCACTTTGAATCCTACCAATTTAGAGCATTTGTGTGGAAACTGAAAATAGTTGTTACAATTACCAACAGAAGTCCACCCCACTAGCTTGTCGTCAAAATTAGCTCAAGATCGAAATTGTAGTATTACCGAGAAGTCACGTCGGCTTTAGGCTTTTCTTCGAGGAGAAGAAGTTTATCCTAAAGTGCTTCTTGAAGCTCGAAAACATCGTCGAAGTGCAGAGGCGATTCAGCAACTGCTTCTCCAAAGCACCATCCACTCATGGATACGAGACAAACTTGAAGAAGAGGGAGCAGTGCAAGACCATCACAAGGAACACTCTGGCCGACCTCAGTTTTCCACTGATTCGGTCGTGAAAGCCACAGTGCTTGAAGCATTTCAACGGGCACCTAGGAAGTCTCTCCGACAGGCTGCTCGCGGACCTGGAATTTCAAAGGAAAGCTTTTATCGTATACTGAAAAATCATGACTGAAGACGTTACATCCCGATTATGGTGCAGCACCTCGTAGAAGACGATCCGGATTGAAGAGTGAAGAGACCCGATCTAACCCTCTGGATTCCCTGTGGGTGTATTTGAAGGGCAAACTTTACGGAAGAAAGCCCAAAGCGATTTAGGAATTGAAGAACGCTATCAAAGAGGAATGATGCATGCTTGTGCTTTACGACATGTTTCAAAGCGTTTGCGACTCTGTGAAGCACCGATGTGCGAATAGCCTGCAGGAGAAGGCTACCAGTTTGAGCACCTGTAGTATTTGGGGCAAATGTCAGATTTGTGCTTATGTACTATTCGTAGTGCGTGCTGTAGTAGTTCGGTGCATATTAAATGGCAATTTTCTGTGAAGACTTCGAGATATCATAACTAGCTTCGAAGCAAATTTTCACCTGAAATAAGCACCATTAGTAGTACCGTATTCGCTTTTCTAATTCGTCCTTAACCTCTTGCAGGATGCGGAACAAGCTAGCTTTCGTCGATTAGAGACAAGCCGCTGGCCATTAAACCATGACTGTTTTGTTGGGGAAACTGCTATCTATGTGTGATTTTTGGAAGTGTGTCTCGCAATGACCGCCCTACCTACTTCAGTGGGCTGCAAGGGGGAAACATTACAGCTATGGGCACTTGTACTCTAGACACTTCAAAATGCCTTCCTATAGAGGGCTATTTGGGGTACTTATCACAAGTCTGGCATCTGTTCGGGTGTAACGTCAGAAAACGTTAGGGTAGAGTAGAAGTGGATACTGTAAAAACAGCATATGCACCGCCGCCGTTCTCTTCATCTAACCACAGTTCGTTTCCAAGGTCGCATCATGAGCTGAAAATACCACACCTAAATTTGAAAGCCAAAAGCCAATGTTGAATTCGTGGCCATCACCGCAGTAACATTCATAGGCCTGTGGTATACTCCAGGAGTGCACACAAAATTCTGTGCTTTAATTTATTTTAACGAAATTTTTAACGGAAATTTTCGTTAAATTTCCGGTAAATCGTTAAATTTTTTTTAAACGAAATCTCTTTCTTTTTTAACGAAAGAGAAATAAAAATTTTTAATCGTTAAAAAATACAACTATCTGCAAACTATTATTTCAAATGAAAAAAAAAACAAGGAAAACATTATATGTTTCATCCAACTTCGCGATCAACAACTAGAGCTCAAGGAATGCAGTGCAACACTACAATGTAACTTATACAATTTATTATCAACAAGGTGTGGACAGTAAAATGAACAAACCTTCGGCAACGAGTTGTCTTCATGATGTGAAATAACAACGGGTTTGGGATTATCAATCAAGAGAGGGATGCTTAGTGGGCTGGTGCTCGCATCGACAAAAATTGTAAAATTTAAGATTAGGCACCACGAAATTCCTCCCCATCCCTGGTTCTTTGCGATACCGTTTTGTATGACTGCTATACGAGCGTGTACAATCTCAATACGGGAACCAACCTCCTAAGCACCGAAAGAACTAGTAAAAATACAATTAAAAGCCTATCAGTGGAATGTTAACATGCTGACGATCGTGCGATTTTCGCGTGCCCTGTGCGTGAGACCAATCGATTTTTTTGCAACGTCGATACTGTGACACACATAGTGTCACACGGTCCCACTCTGCCGAAACGGTGTGACATGGTCGTTAACGTGTTAACGTTCACGAAAGTAGCTTTCCAAAATTTCGTTTTTAGGGCGCATGTAGCGCAGTCGGAGGGTGTGCCGGCTTTTGTATGCATGTCCTATACCAGGTTCCTGGTTCATATTTCTCGCCAGGCCAACCAAGCCTCCCACCCCTCGGTGAATTCTCGGTTGGTGAATTGGTACCAGACTTGCCTGGGAAGGATAAAGCGCTGATTTCTTAATCGGCTGACCACCACAGGTGACTTACTGTGGCCAATTACGCATTCAAATCGTCTCCAGGACATCCCGTAGAAGTGGAGTGCGTGGCGCATCCCTAAAGGGATTGAGTGACGGCGTTTATCCTTTCACTAGAATTTTTCTCAAATCCTTTAAAATACATCCAGCGACTGAAAACATTTCCTCCCTTTCGACTACTTTAGGTGGCGTGCAAAGTATTCTGGGATAAGCAGCGCCAAGTGACTAGAAGCATACCTCACGAGGAGGTCAGACCACAAACTTTGTGGATTTGTTGACGTACTTGGCGGCTCGACGAAGAACTTTTCTAGCTCCAATCGCATTATTTCCAAAAATTCCAATGCGTCATAGGCGGCATGAATAGCATACAAACATTAAAGTATTCTTGCTGATTTCAATAGTTTTTGAGGAACAGTCCTAATTGGGAGGATGCGACGTGCAATATTAGTAAAGACTGAGAGGAAAGTAATAAACTTACTGAGAAAAAAGGTCCGTTAAAAATTTCGTTAAACTTCTGAAACTTTCCGTTAAGTCGTTAAGCCAGATTTTTACGGAAAATGCCGTTAATTCGTTATATTCGTTAAATCGTTAACCATTAAATGTGCATCTCTGGTATACTCCCAAGGGAGTGCCCGAGGACGGGAGCGAATCGTGGAGTATACCACAAAAAACGGATCCGTGATCAGTGTCCCGAATACACACACTCTAGAAGAACTTTGGCGAAACTTTTCCGACCCGTATGTGAAGGCTCGTATGTGAAGGCTATGCACATACGAGCACAAGCACTCTCACGGCTACAGGGTCGGAAAAAGTGTCGCCAAAGTTCTTCTAGGGTGTGGCTATTCGGGATACTGATCACGGATCCGTTTTTTGTGGTATACTCCCACGATTCGCTCCCGTCCGCGGACACTCCCTTGGGAGTATACCACAGGCCTATGAATGTTATTGCGGTGATGACTACGAATTCAACATTGGCTTTTGGCTTTTAAATTTTGGAGTTGTATTTTCAGCTCATGATGCGACCTTGAAAACGAACTGTGGTTAGATGAAGAGAACGGCGGTGCATGCGACGGTTATATACACCAACCAAGGCAACATTCAAGAATGCAAAAATTTGTCAAGGCAAGTGCATCGAACACCTGATCCTGTGTCTTTGACTCCCTGTCGTGGCGCATCGCAACTGCGCACGATTGGACGATTAAAGGGTGCCCGCACATCTAGCGCGCCCGGTCCCGCAGTTCCTACAGTGTACCGAACGATCCGGAAACGCGGGAGCGCCAAGCCCACGGTCGTCACCGGCCTACCGCACGGACTCATTCGTATTCGACTCCGTTCGTCTCGGCCGGCATCGTCTCTGCTCGTCTGGATCAAGCGTAGTCCGGAATACGCCGACTTCCGGAATCGCTGCAGGAGGACTTCGTGCGTTGCTCAGGAAGGAAACGCGCCGTAGCAGCAGACAGCCGTAGCAGGTAATCACGGGGCCGCCATCGGCATCCCTGCCGTGGCTTGGCACAGGTCACTCGGCGGGATGCGCGATGTGCCGCGTGGGTCCGGTTCTCGTCCACCGTTGCGTAGGTAGGGTCTCCAGAGCTAGTAACTCGTAGGAGTATTGAATTGTATGTGTTGATTACGTATCGTAGTCGTAGATAAACAGCATGAGGTTAGCTTGTGTACTGTAATGGAACTGGACGTATAGCGTCTATCATACATATTCGTATGTTGTTGTTACGCACGTATCGTCGTTGGACGCCTATGGTCATCCGTAGCCGTGGGAAGGCCTAGGGCCTCGGATGATCTGAGTGAAGGTTCAGCTAGGTGTAGCGTAGACTAGAGGTGTTACTTAGGTTCCCGATGAACCACTAGCAAAGGTGTGCTTCCTCCCCAGGTTTCACCACCTCTCCAATCTCCATGTAGGGCGCGCACAAACGTGTTAGGTGCTCTTGCTGACAATGTCACTCAACACTGGACTTTCAAGGATTCATAACTCCTAGGGTTCAGAGACTTTGCAAAATGAAACATTCTTCTCACCTATGTAAAGGGTGGAGATTCTCGTGGTGGTATTGATTTTCGTCGTTCAGGCATACACCTGATACAGTACCCTGGTGAGAAAGAGAGAAACAATCCAATTCATTAAGGCTTATGAGTTTAGTTATTCTTCCTCGATTGGAGGCAGGTAGATCTGCTGAATCACAATTGTAATATACAGCCAACCTACCCACCTACCTACTCTTCCAACAGCAATGTGGGCCACCAGCGCGTTAACTACACGCTGGAATATTGAGCTCTAGTCTGAAGACAAAGTCCCAAGGGTGCATCCCCCAACATAACCCACACAGTGGGTACAATTTTTAATTTCGCGCAACCAGAACGTCGTATAGGGCTGCAGTACATAGTAACCTGGAGCCGCTTTGCGCCGATGGACCCCCTTCTCGAGTCCCTTCGCATGCCTAATTCTGCGCTCGAGGCACTTCAGGTGATTCGATGTATGCATATTTATGACAACGACGGTAACATCAAAAGTGAATTGTCCTACAAAGACGACACACTGAAAAGACCTACAAGGAGAACATCCTTTTGTTCGGTTAGCTGGGATAAATCACCACGTTTGTGCGTGCTTCATCTCTTCTAGCGGTGCCCTCCGCCTCACTAATAGTAAGATTGATCCCAGGACCTCTATGCACACTGCCGGCTAAGCAATTTGACAGGTTTGGCGTACCTTTCGTAGTTTTCTCTGTCCTAATTCCCACGGTTCATACTGTAAAGATGCCCAGCATCCTTATCACCTTATCATTTGCAACGTAAGCAACCCCTTTGTAATATATCTCATTCTCGCATCCTACGCCGTCATAAGCAGGCTGACTTTTCGGACTCTGCCCTCTGCAGTGTAAGCGTGTTTTCTTACTGAAAGGTCCGAAGCACAACTATGAGATAGAAGAGTGGTGCGATCTTTGTATGAAGGACTCTGTGGTGTTCTGCTTCACATACGCTGAATACTTTGCAACAGGTGCTCCGATACGCCTAACGGCGTGTCTCGCACTAGCGCGCCTCGCGCGATTTCGCAAGGTCACTGACCTATGGAAAGTAGTTTTTAGAAACGTAAAATTCGCTAACATCTAGGACTTGCTGCGTATTTTATCGGCATCAAGCCGTTCACCACTTCGGCACCTTCATCATAGGCGTTCCCTCCGGACCGTCCAGTAATATTATTGGTTTGTGCTGCGCAGTACTTCTGTTCCTCAGGTTGCTCTTCCGCAACCGTTCTCATCCTCAACAGCTTGGTTTTCCGGATATCGTTGACGTGTCTTCCAAAGCCAGGTTCTCCTGTCTCGTTTCTTCTTACTGGATCTAATTGCTGGCCCGCCTTTACAGGTCTCCTCCCCCTCCCCCTCTTTAGTCCCCCCACCTTCCTGATCCCAACTACTGGATCACTTCTTTGTTTCTACTATTGACACCTACTAGTCTCTTCTTGCTTGTTTTCCCGTCCTGGCTTCTCCTCCAGGTTCTTCCTTTCCTTCTTGTTCGCTCTCCTGGCACCTTAGAGGTCACCTTACCGCCCTTCTCCACCACCCCCTTAGTGGTCCTCCCAAGCTCACGGCACAGTCGGTGGCACGTATTCAGAGCAACGTAGGGGGCCGTTTTCTGGATCAAGAAGCTCAGAAGCGCGCGCAGTCGCCGCAGTGTCGAGCATGAAGAGGCTATGCATTTGGCAGATTCCTTGTTCTCCATAAGAATTCCCTTACGGCTCCCTTCTTGTTGGTTCCCCGTCCTGGTCCCGCCTCCAGGTCCCTTCTTCAAGGTATACTCCTCATTCCCCCCCCTCCCTCGGGATCCTTCCTACTACTCTACCCCAATTAAGTAGGCCTCCCACGCTCACGACACGACGACGGCGAGCGAACGCCCATTGTGTGACATCGGTGTCACATCCTCTATATCCGTCTTTTATAATGGTAATTTATCTCCTTGCTGATTCTCCTTGCTGTCCCCCTCCCCTGATTGGTAACTCTCTAATGATCCCTACATATTGCCTAAACTCTTCTTACTGTCACCTCCTGGCCTGCTTCATTGCTCTCCCCATCGATCACCACGATGCTCGATCACCGGTTCTCCACCCTCAAAGTCACCCTTCTACCCTTACCCCTTTAGTAGTCTTCTCATGCTAATGGCACGAAGTTGGCTTCTGGATCTGGACGCTCGTAGGTTCTGCTGTGTTAAGTTAAGCAGTAAAGGGCTGCGTTTCCCCTGCTGCATCAACATCCCACGTTCAATAGCAAATATTGCCGGCGCTGTAGATGATGAGGCCTACCTCATCCAGGTTAGATCATCAACCGCCTCGCTGTGGATATGCGGCGTATCTCACTTCGGTTAGATCACTCGACCGCTCTCGCTGTGGATGATGCGGCGTACCTCAACTAGGTTAGATAGATCACTCCATGGACAAACTCTTTTATATATATAGGTGGTGATGGTGATAGATAGATAGATAGATAGATAGATAGATAGATAGATAGATAGATAGATAGATAGATAGATAGATAGATAGATAGATAGATAGATAGATAGATAGATAGATAGATAGATAGATAGATAGATAGATAGATAGATAGATAGATAGATAGATAGATAGCGTATCCTGATTCTGAATACGTGTCACCGACCGTGCCGTGAGCTTGGGAGGACACTAAGGGGGTGGTGCGACGTCTCTTCTTGCTTCTCTTAGTTGTGGATGATGCGACGTATCTCACTTAGGTTAGATCACGGTCGCGCCTTTTCTGCCTCCGCGCGGCCGCGTGCGGTCGCGTCCGGCATTGAAATGAGCCATAGTCTTTTGCTGTCAGCGCCCTCCCGGCTTGAAGATCGCACGTTGCCATCGACGTTGACATCACATACACACACTCGATCGCTTACCGTCACTTGTGCGCCCGCGCTGGCTCTCCCGAGGAAGGTCGGGGGTTCGGATCTCCTGCGCTGTGGCGTACTTGCATTCAGCTGACTACTTGGGATTTGAACGGCTTCAACGTGAGCGCAATATTGAAGCAATTTTTTGCGCATTTTTTCAGGCGGATGCGCCTCGCCGCTCGAAGAGCGCAGAACCCAGCCGCGGACTCCCCTGAGCGACGAAAGCAGTTTCCACACAAGCAGCTTTGGAGGCACACACCCTGGAGTCCCTTCCCTAGCCTGGTTCTGCGCCCCTGCCTCCGAAACTTTAACTCTGGGGATAGTTGAGGTCGATGATCACGAATCTGGAGTTCGTTTTTGAAGTATCGATTGCCATCGACCAGTACTGTTCAAATTGTCGACTGATATTTTATTTTAACTTGAAATTGGGACAATCCACAGTCGAGACAGCTCAACAAATCAATCAAAGTGGAGGACTAATGGTATTTTAGAAAGCACTGTGCGCCAGTGAGTCAGTAAATGTTGTACTGGAGATTTCAGCCTCGAAGATAGCCTTCATAGCTGTCGACCTAGAGCAATCCTGAACGAGGAGTTGCGAGGAGTTGAAGGAATTGGTGGAAGCTGAAACATCCAAAACAGTTCGCGAAATCGCGGAAGAGCTAGACGTCAGTAAATGGAAATCGACGAAATGCACCAAAAACTGCGTTACTTCAGTCAGCATTGTTTAACAGAAGAGGCTCCATTCTTCTGCACGATAACCCATGCCCACACGTTTCACAACCTAGACCGACTAGCTCCTTTCATCATTGTGACCACGACGCTACTGCAGGCGGCACGGTGCCTCCCAAAAACAGGGTTACAGTGGTGGGAAACGTTGTTATTTCCGAAAACGTTCGCTCAGTTTTAGAATTGGGTCCTAGCTTTTCACCATCCAGGCCAATATCAGCGGCGGTTTCGCGCACTATTGTCGGAAATCTCCAGTGCTTGCAAGACCGGCTTAGACATCGAGCCAAACTAGATAGGGGGGGGGGTCAACGTCCTAGTAACGCCATAATGTCCGCAGTCGCACCTCCCTTTCCGCACACCACCTACAGGCAGCAGGAACCAGACAGCTGCGTCGATGTTAAGTTCCGGCTATTCTCAATGGGCATATTTAACATTCTTCGGCATTACAGCAAAACACGGTTCTTGTTCAACCTTACGCCTAGCCAAAACCGCGCAATCCGTGAAATACGGGATCTCATTCGGTCTAACACAATACGGCTGTCTGTAAGTGACAAAGGTGGCGAATTTGTTGTCATGCCACAACGGTTGGACAGGGATATAACCGAACTGCACCTACGCGATACCTCCCTATACCAACCTTCCTCTCTCAAAGAGTTTTCGGCTCAATGCCGCAGACTAAACAATATCTGGGTTTCCACAGCTAAGTATGCTAACTTACCATCTTCTATTATATCCCGCCTAAAAATTGACGCGCCTTCCTGCCCGGTTCTATATCTCCTCATAAAAACTCATAAACTCTCTAGAGACGATTTGTCATCTTCCGAGCCTTCCAATTTTAAGGTTCGGCCTATTACAAGCTGCGTAGGGGGACCCACCGATAGGATTTCTTGGTTTTTAAATCTAATTCTGGTTCAACTCCTTAAATATATCCCTGCTCATCTTAGCAACACTCATATGTTCTTGGACCACCTCCGCAATGCTACGCATAGTAAAAGCTGCGCATTTGAGTCACTCGATGTTGAAGCTTTGTACACCAACGTTTCAAATGACTCCGCCATGCAAGCTGTCTTCGAACTCTTGACCCAACACCAACAAAGACTTTGCTTTCCTGGTCTTTCCATTCCTGCTTTTATGACACTTCTTAAGGAGTGTCTCACCTGCACCATTTTTAAGTGGTCGGGAAATTACTACAGGCAGACTATAGGGGACTAGCCATGAGACAATGATTGGCACCTGTTCTTGACATTGCCTTTATGACTAAAATTGAGAGCCCCATCCTGAGTCGATTACCTATGCTATACTGCAGGTATATCGACGACTGTTTTGTTTTGTGGTTTGGTCCACACAACAGGAAATGGATAAGTGTTTCGAACTGTTGAACAATCAGTCTCGAAACATAAGGCTCACCAGGGAAAAGCCTGGTTCATAAATGTCGAGGTATCCATTGCTAATGGATCCTATAGGACAAGGTGGTATCGCAAGCCTTCCAACAGGAACATTCTAGTTCATTACTGTTCCTCACACCCCATTCAGACTAAATGGGCGGTAGTCCGTAACATGTTTCGGACAGCAAAAGAGGTCTGCACGGGTGCCATGGAAAGACAATACTCCATCAATAAGGCGCGTGATATAGCTGTATCGAACGGATCACCTCTCTAGGTCCTTTCACGAGGGGCCACAGCGGTAACATCACCCGTTCAGGAGTCTCCAGAGACTCCATGGATAACAAAATAGCATTCTGCATCCCATTCCTCTCCGATGAGGTTAGCAAAGCCGTAAGGCTTTGCCTGAGGAGATGTGACCTAGACAAACTGGTCTCGCTGGTAGAAATACCACCTGACACTTTGAGGAAGCAGCTTGTCAGGAACCGCATATACGACCAAGAGTGCGTGACCCCTAACTGTGTAGTTTGCCCTTGGGGGAAATCGGGTGACTGCAGCAAGAGTGGGACCATCTACTTAATCTCGTGCTGTGGCGACCAATACGTTGGGGAGACGGCGCGACCTCTCTACATTCTAATCAAGGATCACCTGCAGGGCAAATCCAAGTCGCGGCTCTCCACCCCACTGGGCACCCACCGGGTTGAAAGGCATGCGGGTGAAGACTTCGAAATTTCGGTCAAAATTCTGGGTCTGGAACATCCGACATTACTGCGCGTAAGACACTGGACGCCTTTTGGATCCATTCTAAAAACCCAAAAATTAATCGGAAAGAAGAATATCTCGCTATCACCAGCGAACTTTCCCCGTTTTTGGGACTCTGTGGGCTGACCTAGGCTTGGGCCACGGTCTGACCTAGGTCAGTGCGAGGGCAGTCACTGCCCTATGTAAACAAATACCTCCAAACACAGGCACGACTTAAATACCGACTGCCTAGCTTGTGGTCTCACAACCATCCACTTCTGTGGATCTACCTAAGGTCGGTTCTTTGCACTTGATCTCTTTGGTTTGCTGAGTAGTACTTCATCAACTTTCCTGTAAGGTTTTGTCGAGGGATTTGGTAGTTCAACTTTGTGAATGTTCTGTCTCATTTAGGCCCTTGAAGAAGGCGATTTTGCCGAAACGTCGGCCAATAAACGGATTTCCCAATCTCGAGTGGCTAATCAGTATCAACAAACAATATTCGAATTGATCGTTTAACCAAATATTCGAAAATGTCCAAAATGCGAATACTTGTTTACTCGGGTAATCGAAAGAGGCCAATATTTGAAAATTCGATCATTCAAAATTCGAATTTTTGCGCAAGGACAAAGGTATAGCAGGCTATTCTCCTGGAGGCTGTAATTATAGTTGTAACTACAGATTAGGGTATATTATGGTGGCTCATTCATTGAGCGGCACATCTAATTTCATTTCCAAGTGGTCATATTTAATCGGTAATCACATTTGACGATAGCATAACAACAACCTTTTTAGGACGACATGTCGATCAAAGTTGCATCGCTCGTCCTTCTTCTTTGCGTCGCCGCTGCATCAGCTAAGCCGGTCTGCTGTTTAAAACTTCATTTACAACATTGGAAGCAATTCGTGTTATGAGGTGTAATTTCGAGTTTCTTTTTAACCCTAGTGCAAGGGTGGGCCACGGTATGGCTTGCACAACATGCTGTCCGGATCTATCCTAGTCCGGGGGGGCCACATAACTAAAAAGGAGGCAACAAAATGAATTGAATCTTACCGAGCGGCTCCCAGAGAACGAGCTGGAGTCTAAAAGAAACCGAAAACGAGCGAGCAAAAAATAAATAATAAAAAATAAAAATATAAAATAAAAATCGCCGCGGTTTACAACCGTCTCGGCGGACACCGACGGAATGGAGACATGCCGCGTGCTGACCGCCGCCTGACATGTTATAACCAGGATCTAACATGGTGAGGAGGGCGCATGAAGCCGCATGCCGCGTGCTGACTACCGCCTGACATGTTATGACCAGGATCTAACATGGTGAGGAGGGCACACAACTTTGCCTGCTTACAGCCGCAACAAATGTAATTTTTTCGTTTTTTTTCTTTATGAATTTTCTTGTTTAGTTTCCATGTAGTTCTGTAGGAGCCGCTCGGTGAGTCTCACGTGGATTTGTTACATATAATACCTTTTAGTTATGTGGTCCCCCCCCCGGAATAGGATAGATCCCATGCTGTCCTTCCGGTTACTACGCGTCGAAGAAATTCATGCTTAGGAGAGAGCGCCCCCTAACCCATATAGAAGGGAACTATTCTATTTGAGAAACACATGAAAAAATCAAGTTGTATGAATGGCTAAGCCACACCTTTTCCATCATGACATTGAATAATGCATAACTTCTCCCTTCTTAAAATAATTTTTGCGACCAATCAAATGAAAACTGCGATGTGCAAGAGTTCATGGTAAGATTTGTTTTTGCGGCAAAAAGTTGATATTTTATTCGCTTTACAACACGAAAGCGGTCAAATACAGATTTGTGAAAATGAAAACATTGTGTTAACTTTTTCAACAGGCGAATAATAACTTTCAAAGGAAGTAAATGCAAATTTCTTAAACCGATATCTTAACGTTTAAAAAAAGTTCAGACAAATTTGGAAGCTTCCTGTTTTGATTTGAGGAGGTTTAGTCTGATTGCAGAAGAAACCAGGATCACATAAAAGAAGTCAAATTTTGGCCTGCCGAAAAAGTCTTGACTGAGTTTTTTCATGAAATCGTAGTTTTCTTACACTACAAACTCAGTCAACTACATGGCTTCCATCACTGCTTAAAACACGTGTTCAACGATGCGGATGCTTATCGATTCCCTTTGCTCAGATCTCCGACGGCTGTGAGTCGAAAAATTGGAAGAATCCAGCTTCCAGTTCTGACTGATCATTAACTTTCTTTTCGCCAATATAGCGCCTCAAGGTTGCCGAAAAGACTCAGAAGGAATGCATTTGATAGAACTTTCATCAATGTTCAGCATTTTTCTGGAGGCTCAGCTGCTACAACTGCGGAAGGGCGTTGTCAAGTAGGCAGACTATGTCGCCCTTCGGATGCTTCAGTAGGACAGCGTCGGTCGGCTCCTGAGGTCGAGCTGCGCACACCTCAACTACCACTTTGGTCGCAGCAGATCGTTTACCAAAGCAATGTGTTGGAATCTTACCAACAACACTAGGATCTCTTTCTCCTGTTGTACAACTCTGGGCCCACTGGGAGTCGCTTCGTCGCGAGGCAGCCAAAAGTGGCTTATGGTTGACTCAAAAGACTCGACTCTTCTTTCCAGTGGTAGTGCAATAGTGGATAAAGTTCTCCCTCTATGGTCGAGAAAAAAAAACGAGCTATCATACAGCAGATGACGATCCTCGGTGTTTGTCCGAATCATTCAGTTTTTGTAAGGCCCAACTCGAATGAATTTCATGGTGTTCGACATGATGAAGGTAAAATAGTTGATGATGTTCCCCCACTTTTACTGGTATAACCCACGAACAGTAGAGTTGGACTTGTTCTCGTTGGACGAAGCGCAGGCGTTGGTGAGAGTCGCCGGTGTTCCACGGTCTTGAAAGAACTCGAAGTTGACACCCGGCTTGAATAATTAATGTCATTGCTGCTTTATAGTGCTCGCCAATTGTAGGCTCCAGGAGACGCTTCCATCACATTTTATTAAAAGCTTTTCTAATCATGCCTTCCTAGAAAATGCAGATAACGTGAAAAACGAGTTTCTTCGACCCAGTGCTATTCGACATAACTATTTAGATTCAGATTTAGATTTAGATTTATTCAACGTGGAGATGCTCCACGGGATTTCTGAGAGAAAAAGAAAAACACAAGCCAGCCCAAAAACCAAGACAAGATGTATGCTATCGCAAAATGTAGTTATGAAATAAGGGTAAACACTGACTGAACTTTAACTGAAAAAAAAAAGAATTCTACCTATGCCTACATTCCGAAGAAAACATGAATAAAAACAGTAAGACAAGTGCTAAGGAACGAACAAAAAACTACAAAAAGACCAAGGATAAAACTAAACCAACAGACTTTATCTATGCTGTAAGAACACAACGCTCTTCTTTGAGAAAAGACCTGAACGACCTCGGAGGTAGTGATAACAAGCTTTCCTTAATTAAAAATCTTTACTTATGAAACACTCTGTTGCAAAGGAAATTGGACCTAGTTTGGCTTTTAGCAGCAGGACCTCTATGAACGAAACCCCCATTGCGAGTCCTGCTTGGAGAGAAGCTGATTGTATCAGTAGGGTTAGTTGACACTCTACCACTTAAAATCTTGTGCAGCACCATCAAATCATTTATGTCTTTCCTGCTTTTCAAGGAACAGAGCCCTAGTTGATTGTTTCGCTCCTCCCATCCAGGAACTAGGTTGTATTTTAGGCCAGTACATCTAAGAATAAGCTTACGGGTGAAATTGTTTTGAACGCTTTCTATTACTTTGATGTCCTTGTTCTTGTAAGGATAGAACACAGTGGTGCCATTCTCTACAATGGAACGAACATAGATTTTGTAGGCTTTCAAGAGTAATTTGGGGTTATTTGTTCTGATAGTCTTGAAGAGATTGTAGGTTCTAGACATAGCCTTATTTGCCAGTGCCTTACAATGTGGAGCGAAGTCTAAATTTTTGGTTAACAGAAAGCCAAGATCTCGCACGTTTTCGACATTACACAATTTAAAATCACCAATATGATAGGAAGGAGAGATAACGGCTCTACCAATGCTAAAGACCTTGGATTTCTCAGCTGCCGAGGCATGTCGTGCAGCCCAGTTTTGTACGTAATCGATCGCTTTCTGTATTGTTCCTTTATCTTGCCATCAGATATCCGTCTATATATTTTGATGTCATCTGCATACATTCTGCAGGAGACATCAAGATTAGAGGTAAGACTCGGAAGCTCATGAGTGAAGATTAGAAACAATAAGGGGGAAGCACTCCCCCCTGAGGGACTACGCTGGTGGCGGAGTAGACAGAGGAGAACACTTTCCCAACCTTTACCTGGAACGTCCTATCTTCAAGAAAGTTTTTTATCGACATTATGATCCAACAGGTTTATACCAACAACAGCTAACTTTCAACAAGTTTAGCATGTGGAACTTTATCAAAAGCTTTTGTAAAGTCGAAAAATATAATATCAACCCGTGTTTCCTCTTCAATGGCACTGGTCCAATAAAAAATAAAATCCAATAAAATCCAACTATATTGTAGATGAGGCGGCTTGAGTGGTCCTGTATGAGTTATGGGTATACTATCCCTGTTGTTTTATTGCATTGTAATGCAGTTTCACCGTTACGATGGAAACAGTGCGCTTGGCAACATTCTAGCCACAATGGGGTTTGAAATGTGCAGGACTACCCTGAAGCCATTGGTGCAAAAATACGCGCTCCTTTTAGCAAGATTATTCTGCAGTAGGACTTCGAGATGTTTTCCTTGAAATGTTACTTTGCTACGTAGCGGTAAGAAATACAGCAGCCGCAATGTTATGTAGATTTGACGTAGAAATTTCCAGCATCATGATGGTGTTGAAAACCGACCTCCACCATCCGAATTGGTTGGAAAGCTGACGCGGGATAAACTAAACATACCGGAAGAGAAGAGGTTGATCTGCTTAGTCAGACCGGAGGACTGTTATCCGCCACCGGTCATCATAGGCTAATGAAATCCAGTCGTAGAGGTAAACTTTTCATGAAGTCATTTTTGCTGCAAATGGACACCAGCACGGCTTGAAAGGCTGCGTTAGAAAAACTGTCGTTGTGCCATTCAGCCACAATTACGCGTTTTTGGAAAATTTTGTCTTCAGATGCACCTTATTTGTTCTTTAGAGTAAATGGTTTAAGGCATTTATCGTGCGAAAAATACCGGATGGGCCAGAACAAGCAGCCACAAGCTGGGAAATTTCACCCCTCGTCTAGGCTCCAACTCGTTTTTGAGTGCAAAATGCTGAAAGCTTCCCTGATTTATTAGGGGGGGGGGGGAGGATGGCAAAAGTAATGAGACTCTCCAAGCCGTGTCCATATTTCTTGTGACTGCAGTCTGGTTTCGTGCTTATCGTATTTGTATGTTTGTATGTTACCTACTGAAGGCCACCTAAGAAGTTACCACTTCCGCCCTTTCGTGAAGCATGCCAAAACCCCATCCTGACGAGTCGACCTGTGTCGCGCAAATCTCTCCCGATTCCCAACCCCGAGCAGCCTGGACTCAATCTTAGCGCAGGATGAGAAGTACGTCTTCTACCTTAACCCTGCCAAGCAGCCAGTCTGGGTGAGGCCTGTTTACCCTTACCGACCTTCGTTCAGCGAGATGTTCACGGCGAGAAGCACCTTCAGAGATTTTGGATCTACGCCCATGGACCGGTATACTGGAAGCTGTTTGCCAAAAGCACGACGATGGACTCCAAGGCCATAGTAAACGAAATAGAGGAGATGGACCTGCGACTCGAACTTATTCAGCAGCAGCGCGTCAAGAAGGTCCTCCTCTTCGACAACGCCGCACCCGTCTGGCAAAAGTGACCACGGATAAGCTTGCCCAGCTGGGCTACGTCCACATGCTTCACCCACCGTATTCGTCGGACATCTCTTCATGCGACTGCCACCACTTCTTGGGCCTACGTGACATTCTGGCCGAAAGGGACACAAGAACCCAAGCAGTCCTTGACAACCATATCGAGCAGCTGATCAACACCAGGCCCAAGCAGTTCTGGAAGGACTGGATCAGGAAGTTGGCTGAGCGATGACAGCAAGTCATTGACCTTAATGGCATTCATATTCCTCAGCATCGTTGAATCGTAACTGAGTTATAAAGAGGTAAATACTTTCTTCAATTTTCATTACTTTTGCTCCCCTCTCCCCTTAATAGACGACAAGGACGAGTTATGCAGCAGTCTAATGACCTGCGAAATTTACTCTACTGATTGTCAAGATCCTAGCTTCCCTTCCTAGTCTTGGTCTTTTTGCCGGGAGTTCTCTGTTCGACGCAATCATATGCGTCGTTGGGCATTAATTCAGCATTCCACGGGGTTGCCGTTGAGGTGGGTCAGCGTTACTTGCGCCATCGATTGGCAGATAGTGTTAAATGGTTTGCGCTGAATAGCCAATTAATTTTGAGGATGCGCAGCGTATTCTACTTCGCCAGGATGTACTCTCCTGTCCAGTGAGTTACACAGACAGTGAAGTTTCTTCACAAACTAAACGTTTCGTATCAAAGGCGCACTAAGAAGTGGAGCACGAACTACACAGCAAGAGCGCTAATTGGCACGGAGGTCATTACTTTCTGCTAAATACAAGATTTCGCGTCAACTGGCAAAACTTATTGCGTATTTTCCTATCTACGAACTGAAGATTTGGCGACAAACATCCAATTCAATCTTCCTTCTCTTGGGATACTATTTCGTGACTCATCAAACTATCACTCGTTAATTGTAGGCTTTTCAGCTCCACCACGATTTTTATGGCCAGCCGTGGGGTTGAGTCAACTGCGAGTTCCCGTTCCCGAGCATTGAAGGCAGTGCAAAAATTTTGTGTTTTTGTACAGCCAATAAATATTTTTGGCTATGCTACGAGTTCTGTCAGCTGACAAACAGCTAAGGATACGTTATTTTACTATAATTAATACACTATTTCTCTATTATTAATGTTAATGCAGAGTATGTTGAACGAGGCACTCTTAAGCATTCCAAGTCATTAAAGACATCCAAATATCAACCAAACTAACTTTTATCTGACGATATTGTCCTCAATACCAGCTTGGCATTTGGAGCATTGGGTCATACTAACACTAAATAATAATGTAAAATCATAGCGCAGTCCATCGAGCAATGACAATTTGGAGCGTTAACATATGAATCGAAGAGTTCGTTTCATAATGCCCTTCAGACGAATCCTTGTTTTGTTCAAGTATCGCGCAGAGCGCAAGGAGTTCTGCTGCCTCATTTAGTGCAATAATGGTGTAGAAAAATTTTTAAGAGAAAATGATGTATTAATATTCTATTCACAGCGCAACAAGGCGGCAATCATTTAGTGCATTTAATAAAGAGATCGCGCCGTGCAATCGTTTAGCTCGTCATAATCTTGATTGATGATGTAAGCATCAAAGTGAGGATATGTGTGTTCTCAACAATAGTTTTTGTCATATCGTTTACAAGCGTGAAGTTCCACGCAAATACAAATTTTGCTATCAATCTAATAAAAGTTGTGACATCTTGACGAGGGCATGGCGCAATCTCTTCTTTTAAGGCCTCTGTTATACCATCGCTCACCCCGAGCGACGCCTAATGATATGCACCCATATCGATTCCATCGCGCTGCACGATCGATATGGGAGCATATCATTATGCGTCGCTCGGGGTGAGCGATGGTATGACAAAGGCCTAACACTAAAAATGGCTGCCTCTCTATTTTTCCATTCAAGCTTTAAACCATTGTTTTTCATCAAAAAATGAGAATTGCATAAAATTTCGAAAATGTGTTCGTTTTTCGACAGTTGAATTAAAACATCAAAGAAAACTAAATTTTCGTTGGACAAAAAATATTGCAACCTTTTTGGAGAGTCTCTAGTTTAATCTTTCGTCTCGAATTGGAAAACGTTTATTTTGATTTCAGTACCGTCAAATTATCTTTAGAAGAGTGTGCAAATTGACGTGAGAGATGCCGATTTTGCCATGAGAAGGGTATTTACTCGAATTCGAGTGCTCTGAATTCGAATATTTTTCTGTTTCGAAACCATTTTTTTAATTTCTGAGAGCATAACTACATTAGAAGTGCAGAAGCTTGCTTCCAATCGTTCGAATAGGAACGTGAAGATGGAGTGTTGCAGTTCTTCGTATACTACCGGTTCCACGCGGCATATTTCCAACCCTGGCTAGAGGCGCCTGTGCGAATGATAGGATTCGAGAAGGAATCCAACAACCGATAATGAAGTGGATGGCTGTCTCTTACCGGAGGCCTTCTTCGCCTTTCCTATTTCGATAAATCCAAAAGTGTTTTCCTCTCTTTTGTTTGGCGTCGTTTTCTTTAGTCAAATCCGCGGGAACGGGTTCATAACACAAATCCACCATCACTTGCCTATTAGGCTGTCGGAGGCAAAAATTCCCAGCCCAACTCCCAATTTTTTGCTGCGTGATATTTGCGGCTTGAGGACGAGCGTTGTCACGGAGAGGTTTAACAGTTGCTGTGTTCGATCCTTGTTGACGCAGTGCTTGACTCACTCGGCTCAGTTGTCCTTCATCAAGCTCTGCCGTAACTGGTTAGCCTTGATACAGCGTCTCAAAATGCACCAGACCTCTGGAAGCATGAAGGATGGTTAAAATTTCAAAAGACTAGTTTGAAACTGCTTTTCTGAGTAAAACTTTGCTTTTATCCTCGTAAAGCAACATTGATCACAAGAATCCGCGGAAAAGATTTTTGGAGAGATAGCACAGGAACCAGGTGTATCGACTGCCCTTCGATAGTCCTAACCATGTTAAGCATTCGTACGTCTCTGTGGCAGTACAAAATAGAACTGAAGGCGTATTCTAAAAGGAATGCTTTATTGTTTTAGCGCTGCTCTAATGGAAACGTTAATGTCTAGCTGATTAAGATTCTCAACACATAAAGACAAAACAAAGTTATTTCCGGACGAGTTCCGTGCAGTTCACAGCCAACTTAATTATTTACTTATTTCGATGCATGAATTAGAAAGCAGTAACGCTCGCAAAACTGAAAATAAAGCTACAGTGATCAGTCAGACTAAAATATGCTGCTGAAATCAAGCAATTTACATACGTGAATTCATGTCGGTGAAGGAGGTGCTTGTGGCAGGACGAAGGCAGGCTAACAAAGGATTCCTTATCACTGATAAAGAGGATGAACTGCCAAAGATTTCTGCAAGTGAAAATCTTTGCCCTAACCTGCACCCCTCGAGTCCTGAACTATGTTTGTCTCTTCTGTTTTTTTGTAAGTGGTGCTAAAATACTAAATCCATCCTAGTCGGGGGGGGGGGGCAAACGTTAGGTTTCATTCCAGGCCACACAACCCCTGAATTTAAATAGAAGCCCTCGCCTCATGGGACAACAGCTGAAGCTCTCGTAGAAACTCGGAGATTGTAGACGCAAATCACTGCATGTCCCTCCGATCAACAAAAAAGGTTCCCAACTCAAGGTGAGCTTTTGCGATGCTACAATACCGCCCGCGTCGGGACGGTCAAAAAGACGGTTTGCGACGGAAAAATCCGTCGCAAACGGTCGCATCCTCATAACTCCTTTAATTTTGAGTTGTTTGAGAAACTGTTGGAACCATTCGATTCGTCTTCTCGAAATCTACAAAACTTTGTATAAAATTTTGCCAGGCCACCGCGTTTTCGCCGTGGGTGGCCTAAAAGAAATAACTGCAGCAGGCTTTTGCGATTGGAGCACCTTATTTTCCAGGACGTGCATGTGACGTGCAGGGCGTATCTCAAGCATGGCGTGTTGTCAGTGCTCTGTCATGCCTGGAATGTTCCGAGAGTGCGCCGTGACAATGCATATAGGATGGAACCTATCAATCGAATGGGCGGATGCATGTCCACTGGGTCTCTATCTTCGCTTGATGGAAAATGTAAGGCCTTCAAGTCTATCTCGCACCGTTTGGAGATTTTTATAAGAAATTTCCGGCCGTCCTACTTAGCATTTGCTCCTGTCAGTCCGATGAGCCTTTGAAATGAGCCGTATACAATGCATGTAGGATCGAACCTATCAATCGAGTGAGCGGAAGCGGTTCAAATGTCGTGCTAAACAGCAAAGCTTACCCTCTTTAGTTGCTTAGTGCACACACTGAGAGCAGCTTATACAATGAAGAGGTTTTAAGAAGCGAGAAGAGAGAGTGCGCCGTGCAAAATGCATATACGGTAGGACCGTTTGAAATTAGATTAGATTTGAAATTTCCTGCCGCCCTACTCAGGAATTCCTGTCTTCTGTTCTGGGGAGGCTTTAGAGTACGTTGTGAACAAGGCGTATGGAATAGAACCTATCAATGGAGTGGAGCGACCGCTCACAAATGCACGCGCGGGCGAGTTCGTAGCGCAATGACACTATCAAGTTCGAATCTTTCCTCAACTCGAGGACTTTGTTGGGAGCACAAGTTTCTTGAAGTGCTCTAAAGCACAACGCTGCGGCTCATGAATGGACTAAATTACAGCGCTCCGAAAATGCAGGTGAGGCTTGTGCGACCCAATTTTTTCCGATTTCTGTCGACTGCGCGAAGATACGGCGAGCCAAGGGCATGCAAATGCATAGGCGAGCGGAACACCTAAAGTGCTTTAAGACGATATGCTCGCAACTCCCCAGCTACCTAAACTGCCTTAGCCCCATCTGCCATGTTAGGGCGGCGGACTTTGCGATTGAAGTTTCCTGCCTGCCCTCTTACTCGCCCACGTTTGGGTTTCCGACACTCCCAGTAAAACCGGTGGGTGCCAGTGCTCGAGGTCGACGGCCAAAAGCTGGTCCAGTCGCTTGCTATTGTCCGTTATCTGGCTAGGGAGTTCGGTATGCGCTCTGCACGAGTGGAAGCCACTTTGTGCGAAAAGCGTCGTATACTTCCTTTTAAGGATATGCTGGAAAGACTCTTTCGTAGAAGCGCTGGTCGACTCGATTGGCGACCAGTACAAGGACTTCGTCAACGAGGCTCGCCCCTACTTCAGAGTCGCGCTAGGCTTCCAGGAAGGTGACGAGGTGAGCTTGTGAACAAATAGAGTGACCACTAGATTGAGCCATGCATTTGCCCACTGTTGTAGCTTTAGTAGCTATACATGCATAACTGAGCGCGCCATTAAGAATACCGTTCTGGAAGGTTCCCTGCGAGATACCGAATGCTTGCAAACGAGGTAGGGAAATGTTCTATACGCGTTATTCGTACAAAATTCCCCTGGAGCAGCTGGTTTCTCTAGGGGTGTCTGCACGAATTACGCGAATGAAACTGAATCTTCTTCTGGTGAGTTGCGTGCTTTATTAGAAGTGAAAGGGTAACCGCTGTTAAGGGAAGTCTAAAGTTTAACTCTGTTCAAGACCTATCGAACAAAAGTGCGTCTCACTAGACCTTTCATTTTACGTTCCGCAGAATTATAAATGAGGATATGTCGTCGTTACTTCGAATGTTTCAGCTAGCCGAGATGGTACAGTTTTATTCGGCTGCTGTTTCGGCCTTATCGTCTTCATCGGAGCCTGGAAAGCCACAAAGCGTAAAATTATCCCACCAAGCACCATTTCAAACTGAGCGAACAAATTAAGGGGCCGAGTGGACCAGAAAAGAACCATGCCACCGAAGCTAGAAGGCTCGCCTAGACGTGCGGAGAAGAACTCGCTGGAGTCGCCCACAGACCAAATGGTTAGTAGGTGACCAAGAAGGCGTGCCGATGCCCCTGACCTGAAGGCTCTGAAGGTGAGAATCCACAGAGGTCAAGGAATGGAGCGAGTTCGTTAGCTATGGCTAGGCACTCATCTTTTCTGTTCATTTTTGCACTTTTGCTGTGTATCCAAAACGCTTCCAATGTTTCGCGCGCAGGTGTTTGTTACTCTTGCGCTAGAATTCGCACGGCCACCTTAAACACTGCGTTATCGTGTACTTGGACCAACGAAATCCCAGAGGAGTTGAAGGGTTTGACGTTTTGAGTCCATCGATGTGCTCCTTAACCTGCACGCATAGCGGTCGACCCGTTTCCCCCACATATTCCTCGCCGCACCGTCTGCACGAAATGCCGTAGTTGGCCCCCGAGATCAAGCAGTCACCCACTCGCCCATATGGGCAGATGACGCACTCAGGGTGGGGCAATATCGATCGTAAAGACGATTTCGGATGAGAAGCCGCTTAAGGTTAGGGGTGGTATTTCTACCAACCTCACCGTGTCACCCAGATCAGGACGACGTAAGGAGGCCAGGATAGACGCGCTCACTGCGTCATCTATGAATGGAAAACAGAACGGGATTTTGTCGTCGTTCTCCATACCGTTAGGCATGGTCCGGAGGGCAACATGCGCGCTGGATGGCTGGTTGTGGGGTAGCCATTGGAATGAAAAATGCCTCTAGCCTTTTCCAGAGATTCTGCCTTTTCCACGCTCCCAGATGGGACCTTTTCTTCCCATTTGAACATGTTTCTTGTAACACCCATATTTGTTTTTAGGGGATGTGCAGACCGAAAGTGGATAATTATATTCTTATTACAGGGTTTTCGGTACCACTTTGTTCTATAGAAACTTCTCCTTAGTTGGACTGAACATTCAGGAAAGGTAGCCAGTCCTCGTCCGGCTTCTCCCGGGTGAACTGTACTGGGAGCCTGTTTATTCAGGATTTTAAGGCAAGCGTTCATTTCTTTCTGTGTGGAACAAACGACGAAACAGTCGTCTATGTACCGCAAGTACATGACCGGATGCCGCTCTAGAACGGATTTTTTTTATCCTGCTAGTTGTAACCTCACTAAAGCACAAAGGCAAGGGCTGAAAGAGATACAAGATCTTTCGAAAAGCGGCACGCTGAAAGTCTCTATCAGCGACAAAGGTGGAGAGTTTGTTGTGATGCCGCAAACATTAGATGCTGCTATAACGCAACTACATTTGCAAGATCTTTCTCTTTATCGCCCTGCAACAGTTGAGGAGTATGGTAGGGAATTCCGGAAGTTAAACAAGGTATGGACTCAACGGCTCAATCCGCAACCTAAGACGGTCACTGCCCGACTTAGGTGCAATCTTTCCGTCTGTCCCGTTCCCTATACACTTGTCAAGACCCGTAAACTTTCGCCCAATGCACTTCGTCCAACATTCCTTCCGATTTCAAAGTGCGTCCCATAATCGGTAACATAGGGGGCCCACCGACAGGATTTCTTAATCCTTAACCTCATTCCCTCACAGTCGCTTCAATTTATCCCCGCCCATCTTACTAACCCCTTCATGTGCCACCTCATCGCGGTGAAGGGGTGCACATAACTTTGTGATGGCTAACGGCACAAACGGTCACGCAGTACGCGACGCTTTGTCGTGTATGGGCGGCTCTCCTGTATCCCTGGCCAGGAACATGTGAGTAACCAGACCACCGCTATGGCTCAAACAACTAAACCCGTGCCCCAGTCCTGCGCGCGCTGGAGGTGGACTTCTACGACGTCGGTTGCATCCACCTCCGGCGAGGGGCCATCTAACCTCGGAGTTAAACTATCAGGACGTCATTGGAATCGGACTACCGAAAACTCCCTCCCACCCACCACGACACGGAAACTGCCTATTCGTCTGCACTTATAACTGTCGTTCGATCGCATCAGAGCAGGATCTTCGGACACTGCTTTACAGAATCCGAAACATCAAATACAACGTTATCGCCCTGCAGGAAACGAAAGGCAGAACGGAAACCATAAGAAGGACCGACCACAACGAGCTTCTCGTTATCGGAGTAAAGGTGGACAGAAAGAATATTGGCGGAGTTGGATTTCTCGTCAATTCGACCTAGTAGACTCTTACAAGAACATCAATCCGCAAGTAGCTGTTCTTCGTCTGGAAACCAGAGATCAAGGAACCATCTCCATCATAAATGGATATGCTCCAACATCTGCCACAGATGAAGAAAAGGAGGAATTCTACAAGCTGTTCGAAAGGACTGTCAACGACGAGAAGAGCTACTACAAAGTTGTCGTTGGTGACTTTAACGCTATCGTCGGTACGAATGATCACGACGAATGTAGGCTAGGACCACATGGAACTTCCTCAAGGAACGAAAACGGAGAGCGCCTGATAGACTTCCTATCCGCGTGCCGTCTCTACCATGGAAATTCTATGTTTAAGAAGCCTTCAAACCGACGATGGACCTGGGAAAGCCCAAATGGAGAAACACGTTCGGAGATCGACCATGTTCTTACGAACAGACGCTGGAGTCTGTTCGACGTCTCCGTGCTGCCTTCATTTGACACCGGCTCGGATCACCGTCTTGTCCGTGCGAAGCTGACTCTCAAAAAGAGGATGTTCAAGCGTGGTACCCATAAACCGGCACCGGTGAGGATCCCCACATTCAAGTCTGAGGAGTTGGAATATGCGATAAAGCCGTATGATTGGAATCTTCTTGAAGATCCATCGGAAGACTACGACCTTCTCTCCAAAGGACTGTTGAAATGTGCTAGCAGCTCTTGCGAAGCCACATCGCCGTCTGCTTCAAGACTCAACGCACATGCGATTAAACTCTTGGAGCAAAGAAGAGCTGTTAAACTGGATCCTAATGCTTCCCATCTGGAAAAAGTCACCATCTCGAAGGCCTGTCGAATTGCAGTGAAGGAGTCCATTCAAGCCTACAGAAGATTGAAGCTGTTAGAAGCGGCTGGGAAAGGTTCAAGCATAAAGCGCTGCAAACGAGATCTCTGCGAACAGAAGGCAATAATGTCAGCCCTTGTGGATAAGGATGGAACAACGCAAACGTCTCGAAGAGCGATGGAGGCCATCGTTCAGGAATTCTACACAGATCTGTTCCGTTCTTCCATCACTGTCCCGAAATGCTTGATGCCACCAGCTGAGGAAGTGCCTCCCATTCTGGAATCAGAAGTTGCTCATGCTATCAGAAGGATGAAGCCGGGCACTGCTCCCGGACCGGACGGCATTTCTGCTGATCTCCTTCGTGCAGGTGGCAATGCCGTCTGCTCACTTCTTGCCAAGCACTTCAACCACTACCTTCGACTTGGTAGAATTCCGGACTCATGGAAGGAGTCGAAAACAGTTTTAATCTTCAAAAAAGGTCAGCAGGAGGATATCAACAACTATCGACCCATCAGTCTTCTCTCGGTTGTGTACAAGATCTTCACCAAGATACTGCTTAACCGCATGGAGCGTTGCTTGGATGAATATCAGCCAGTGGAGCAAGCAGGGTTTCGCAAGGATTTCTCCTGCATGGACCATATTCAGACTGTCTCACAGCTCATCGAAAGGAGCCGCGAATACCACCTCCCACTTGTCCTTGTCTTCGTGGATTATCGGAAAGCGTTCGACTCTGTGGAAATCAACGCCGTTTTGAACGCACTTGTGCACGCTGGTACACCATCGCCCTACATCCGACTTCTCGACGAATGCTTCTCGAACACATCGATTACCATCCAGCTGTTCGATCGAAAGCTTAAAATTCCTATCGGGAAAGGAGTACGGCAGGGAGACACGATTTCTCCCAAGCTATTCACAGCGGCACTCCAGGATGCCATGAAAGACTTGAACTGGGACGATAAAGGCTACCTTGTCAACGGTAAACGGATCAGCAACCTTCGCACGGCAGAAGTCGAGGAAATGCTGAACGAGCTCAACGTGGCAGGTATGAAGATTGGATTGGACATGAATATGTCCAAAACACAATTTATGGTCAACCAGTGGTGTGAACGGGACTCGTAAGGTTAAATGGAGTCGCTCTACCACAGGTCGACTCCTACGTCTATCTGGGAAGAGAGCTGAACATGGATAACGACCTCGCTCCTGAAATCGCCCGCAGGAAACGCGTAGCATGGGCAGCCTTCAGTTCGATTCGCGAAGTCACCGATCATCTCAAGGATCCCGGCCTCAGGGCCTCGATATTCAACGCCTCTGTACTGCCTGCGATGTGTTACGCGACGGAAACCTGGCCCGACAACAAGACAATCGCCATAGCGATGCAAACTACGCATCGTGCACTGGAGAGATGTCTTCTAAGGACAAGCCTTCGTCAGCAATGGCAAGAAGGCCTACGAAGCTCGGAGCTACGGGAGAAGTCGCAATTAGCAGACCCGCTGCAGTACATGAAGAAGTCAAAATATCGCTGGGCCGGACACCTGCTTCGACGAAAGGACGATAGATGGAGTCTCCGTGTCACAGAATGGCTCCCGAGAGACCATAAGAGACCACTGGGACGACCGCCAACGCGATGGGCAGACTCATTCTCAAGATCTTTCAGAGAGCGGAGTCTGCCTCACTGGATGCAAGCAGCGAGAGATCGAGCGGTCTGGAAGAGTTGTAGTCCCCGCTGAGAAGACCTCCAGCCGACAAAGGACCATCAAAGTATCAAAGTAAGTAACCTCTTGCAGGATGCGGACCAAGCAAGCTTTCGTCGATTAGAGACAAGCCGCTGGTCGTTAAACCATGACTGTTTGATGGGGAAACTGCTATCTATGTGTGATCATTTTGTAGTGTTTCCTAACAGTTTTGGAAGTGGGTCTTGCAATGACCTCATTTGACCGCTCCACCCTACTTTAGTGGTTGCAAGGGGAAACATTACAGATATGGGCACTTGTACTCTAGACACTTCAAAATGTCCTTCCTATAGGGGTTATTTGGGGTACTTATCATAAGTCTGGCATCTGTTTGGGTGTAACGTCAGAAAACGTTAGGGTAGAGTAGACGTGGATACTGTAAAAAAGAGTATATGCACCGCCGCCGTTCTCTTCATCTAACCACAGTTCGTTTCCAAGGTCGCATCATGAGCTGAAAATACCACACTAAAATTTGAAAGCCAAAAGCTAATGCTGAATTCGTGGCCATCACCGCAATAACATTCATAGGCCTGTGGTATTCTCCAGGGGTGTACACAAAATTCTGTGCGTTAATTTATTTTATCGAAATTTTTTAACGGAAAATTTTCGTTAAATTTCCGGTAAATCGGTAAATTTCTTTAACGAAATCTCTTTCTTTTTTAACGAAAGAGAAATAAAAATTTTTAAAAAATACAACTAGCTGCAAACTATTATTTAAAGTGAAAAAAACAAGGAAAACGTTATATGTTTCATCCAACTTCGCGATCAACAACTAGAGCTCAAGGAATGGAGTGTAACACTACAATGTATCTTATACAATTTATTATCAACAAGGTGTGGACAGTAAAATAAACAAACCTTCGGCAACGAATTGTCTTCATGATGTGAAATAACACCGGGTTTGGGATTATCAATCAAGAGAAGGATGCTTAGTGGGCTGGTGCCCGCATCGACAAAAATTGTAAAATTTAAGATTAGGCACCACGAAATTTCTCCCCATCCCTGGTTCTTTGCGATACCGTTTTGTATGACTGCTATACGAGCGTGTACAATCTCAATACGGGAATCAACCTCCTAAGCACCGAAAGAACTAGTAAAAATACAATTAAAAGCCCATCAGTGGAATGTTAACATGCTGACGATCGTGCGATTTTCGCGTGCCCTGTGCGTGAGACCAATCGATTTTTTGCAACGATGCACATAGTGTCACACGGTCCCACTCTGCCGAAACGGTTTGACATGGTCGTTAACGTGTTAACCTTCACGAAAGTAGCTTTCCAAAATTTCGTTTTTAGGGCGCATGTAGCGCAGTCGGAGGGTGTGCCGGCTTTTGCATACATATCCTCTACCAGGTTCCTGGTTCGGATTTCTCGCCAGGCCAACCAAGCCTCCCACCCCTCGGTGAATTCTCGGTCGGTGAATTGGTATCAGACTTGCCTGGGAAGGATAAAGCGCTGACCACCACAGGTGACTTACTGTGGCCAATTACGCATTCAAATCGTCTCCAGGACATCCCGTAGAAGTGGAGTGCGTGGCGCATCCCTAAAGGGATTGAGTGACGGCGTTTATCCTTTCACTAGAATTTTTCTCAAATCCTTTAAAATACATCCACCGACTGAAAACATTTCCTCCCTTTCGACTACTTTAGGTGGCGTGCAAAGTATTCTGGGATAAGCAGCGCCAAGTGACTAGAAGCATACCTCACGAGGAGGTCAGACCACAAACTTTGTGGATTTGTTGACGTACTTGGCGGCTCGACGAAGAACTTTTCTAGCTCCAATCGCATTATTTCCAAAAATTCCAATGCGTCATAGGCGGCATGAATAGCATACAAACATTAAAGTATTCTTGCTGATTTCAATAGTTTTTGAGGAACAGTCCTAATTGGGAGGATGCGACGTGCAATATTAGTAAAGACTGAGAGGAAAGTAATAAACTTACTGAGAAAAAAGGTCCGTTAAAAATTTCGTTAAACTTCTGAAACTTTCCGTTAAGTCGTTAAGTCAGATTTTTACGGAAAATGCCGTTAATTCGTTATATTCGTTAAATCGTTAACCATTAAATGTGCATCTCTGGTATACTCCCAAGGGAGTGCCCGAGGACGGGAGCGAATCGTGGAGTATACCACAAAAAACGGATCCGTGATCAGTGTCCCGAATACACACACTCTAGAAGAACTTTGGCGAAACTTTTCCGACCCGTATGTGAAGGCTCGTATGTGAAGGCTATGCACATACGAGCACAAGCACTCTCACGGCTACAGGGTCGGAAAAAGTGTCGCCAAAGTTCTTCTAGGGTGTGGCTATTCGGGATACTGATCACGGATCCGTTTTTTGTGGTATACTCCCACGATTCGCTCCCGTCCGCGGACACTCCCTTGGGAGTATACCACAGGCCTATGAATGTTATTGCGGTGATGACTACGAATTCAACAGTGGCTTTTGGCTTTTAAATTTTGGAGTTGAATTTCAGCTCATGATGCGACCTTGTAAACGAACTGTGGTTAGATGAAGAGAAGGGCGGTGCAGGTGTTATATACACCAACCAAGGCAACATTCAAGAATGCAAAAATTTGTCAAGGCAAGTGCATCGAACACCTGATCCTGTGTCTTTGACTCCCTGTCGTGGCGCATCGCAACTGCGCACGATTGGACGATTAAAGGGTGCCCGCACATCTAGCGCGCCCGGTCCCGCAGGGCCTACAGTGTACCGAACGATCCGGAAACGCGGGAACGCCAAGCCCACGGTCGTCACGGGCCTACCGCACGGACTCATTCGTATTCGACTCCGTTCGTCTCGGCCGGCATCGTCTCTGCTCGTCTGGATCAAGCGTAGTCCGGAATACGCCGACTTCCGGAATCGCTGCAGGAGGACTTCGTACGTTGCTCAGGAAGGAACCGCGCCGTAGCAGCAGACAGCCGTAGCAGGTAACCACGGGGCCGCCATCGGCATCCCTGCCGTGGCTTGGCACAGGTCACTCGGCGGGATGCGCGATGTGCCACGTGGGTCCGGTTCTCGCCCCCCGTTGCGTAGGTAGGGTCTCCAGGGCTAGTAACTCGTAGGGGTATTGAATTGTATGTGTTGATTACATATCGTAGTCGTAGATAAACAGCATGAGGTTACCTTGTGTACTGTAATGGAACTGGACGTATAGCGTCTATCATACATATTCGTATGTTGTTGTTACGCACGTATCGTCGTTGGACATCCGTAGCCGTGGGGAGGCCTAGGGCCTCGGATGATCTGAGTGAAGGTTCAGCTAGGTGTAGCGTAGACTAGGGGTGTTACTTAGGTTCAATGTGCGTAGCCTCTAACTTCGCGCCACCCTTGGGGCAGCGGGGCCCTTTGGAATCCGTAGTATTAGTAGGTACCGCGTGGCAGGGAACGAGCGGAGGGAGCGTAGACGTAAGGTCCCGATGAACCACTAGCAAAGGTGTGCTTCCTCCCCCAGGTTTCACCACCTCCCCAATCTCCATGTAGGGCGCGCACAAACGTATTAGGTGCTTTCTGACAAGGTCACTCAACACTGGATTTTCAAGGATTCCTAACTCCTAGGGCTCAGAGACTTTGCAAAATAAAACATTCTTCTCACCTATGTAAAGGGTGGAGATTCTCGTGGTGGTATTGATTTTCGTCGTTCAGGCATACACCTGATACAGTACCCTGGTGAGAAAGAGAGAAACAATCCAATTCATTAAGGCTTATGAGTTTAGTTATTCTTCCTCGATTGGAGGCAGGCAGATCTGCTGAATCACAATTGTAATATACAGCCAACCTACCCACCTACCTACTCTTCCAACAGCAATGTGGGCCACCAGCGCGTTAGCTACACGCTGGAATATTGAGCTCTAGTCTGAAAACAAAGTCCCAAGGGTGCATCCCCCAACATAACCCACACAGTGGGTACAATTTTTAATTTCGCGCAACCATAACGTCGTATAGGGCTGCAGTACATACTAACCTGGAGCCGCTTTGCGCCGATGGACCCCATTCTCGAGTCCCTTCGCATGCCTAATTCTGCGCTCGAGGCACTTCAGGTTATTCGATGTATGTATATTTATGACAACGACGGTAACATCAAAAGTGAATTGTCTTACAAAGACGACACACTGAAGAGACCTACAAGGAGAACATCCTTTTGTTCGGTTAGATGGGATAGATCACCACGTTTGTGCGTGCTTCATCTCTTCTAGCGGTGCCCTCCGCCTCACTAATGGTAAGATTGATCACAGGACCTCTATGCACACTGCCGCTAAGCAATTTGACAGGTTTGGCGTACCTTTCGTAGTTTTCTCTGTCCTAATTCCCACGGTTCATACTGTAAAGATGCCCAGCATCCTTATCACCTTATCATTTGCAACGTAAGCAACCCCTTTGTAATATATCTCATTCTCGCATCCTACGCCGTCATAAGCAGGCTGACTTTTCGGACTCTGCCCTCTGCAGTGTAAGCGTGTTTTCTTACTGAAAGGTCCGAAGCACAACTATGAGATAGAAGAGTGGTGCGATCTTTGTATGAAGGACTCTGTGGTGTTCTGCTTCACATACGCTGAATACTTTGCAACAGGTGCTCCGATACGCCTAACGGCGTGTCTCGCACTAGCGCGCCTCGCGCGATTTCGCAAGGTCACTGACCTATGGAAAGTAGTTTTTAGAAACGTAAAATTCGCTAACATCTAGGACTTGCTGCGTATTTTATCGGCATCAAGCCGTTCACCACTTCGGCACCTTCATCATAGGCGTTCCCTCCGGACCGTCCAGTAATATTATTGGCTTGTGCTGCGCAGTACTTCTGTTCCTCAGGTTGCTCTTCGCAGCCGTTCTCATCCTCAACAGCTTGGTTTTCCGGATATCGTTGACGAGTCTTTCGAAGCCAGGTTCTCCTGTCTCGTTTCTTCTTACTGGATCTAATTGCTGGCCCGCCTTTACAGGTCTTCCCCCCCCCCTCTTTAGTCCCCCACCTTCCTGATCCCAACTACTGGATACTTCTTTGTTTCTATTATTGACACCTACTAGTCTCTTCTTACTTGTTTTCCCGTCCTGATTTTTCCTCCAGGTTCTTCCTTTCCTTCCTGTTCGCTCTCCTGGCACCTTAGAGGTCACCTTACCGCCCTTCACCACCTCCCCCTTAGTGGTCCTCCCATGCTCACGGCACGGTCGGTGACACGTATTCAGAATCAGGATGTTTCCTCGCGACGTAGGGGGGGTCTTACTTAGACCTCATCGGCGGCTGCCGTGGTTGTTGCGTGGCTGACGTGGACGAACACGGCAGCCGCCGGTTGATCTGCAGGTTTGCGGAATACTGTAGCGGGCGGCTGCTGTCGATGCGTCGTGGATCGCGCTGCGACGTCTTGTATGCCAGCGATGGCTGCCTCAGCAAGCGGGCCGTGAGGCAGTGCCGCGCTGCTCCATGGTAGGAAGGTCGGGGGTTCGGCTCTGCAGCGTTGCGTGCTTTTTGCATTTCAATTGAGTGGTCGAGATTTGAGGGGTTTTGAGTCATTGAGCGGCGTTTTCTGGCCTGGTTCTGCTGGTGATGCTGCGGACTCTCCCTGAGCGACAAAGGCAGTTTCCACACGAGCAGCTTGGATCGCACCCACCCTGGAGTCCCTACCCTAGCCTGATTCTGCGCTCGAAGAGCGCAGAATCCAGCTGCGGACTCCCCTGAGCGACGAAGGCAAGGGGTGCTGCGAGACCACGAGGCAGCAGACACGTCGCAACGCGTCAGCCTGTGCAGAAACGCGCTCCGATGACGGATGATCTGCAGGTTTTCGGGATACTGTAGCATGATTTGGCACATTGCCACGGCAGCCGCCGATGAGGTCTAATGGCTATCCGTAGGGGGCCCGTTTTCTGGATCAAGAAGCTCAGAAGCGCGCGCAGTCGCCGCAGTGTCGAGCATGAAGAGGCTATGTATTTGGCAGATTCCTTGTTCTCCGTAAGAATTCCCATACGGCTCCCTTCTTGTTGGTTTCCCGTCCTGGTCCCGCCTCCAGGTTCCTTCTTCAAGGTATACTCCTCCTCCCCCCCCCCCCCCCCTCGGGATCCTTCCTACTACTCTACCACAATAAAGTAGGCCTCCCACGCTCACGACACGACGACGGCGAGCGAACGCCCATTGTGTGACATCGGTGTCACATCCTCTAAATCCGTCTCTTATAATGGTAATGGATCTCCTTGCTGATTCTCCTTGCTATCCCCCTCCCCTGATTGGTAACTCCCTAATGATCCCTACATATTGCCTAAACTCTTCTTGGTGCCACCTCCTGGCCTGCTTCACTGCTCTCCCCATCGACCACCACAATGCTCGATCACCGGTTCTCCACCCTCAAAGTCACCCTTCTACCCCCTTTAGTAGTCTTCTCATGCTAATGGCACGAAGTTGGCTTCTGGATCTGGACGCTCAGAAACGCGCGTAAGTTCTGTTGTGTCCCACGTTCAATAGCAAATATTGCCGGCGCTGTAGATGATGAGGCGTATCTCATCCAGGTTAGATCATCAACCGCCTCGCTGTGGATATGCGGCGTATCTCGCTTCGGTTAGATCACTCGACCGCTCTCGCTGTGGATGATGCGGCGTACCTCACCTAGGTTAGATAGATCACTCCATGGACAAACTCTTTTATAAATAGATAGATAGATAGATAGATAGATAGATAGATAGATAGATAGATAGATAGATAGATAGATAGATAGATAGATAGATAGATAGATAGATAGATAGATAGATAGATAGATAGATAGCGTATCCTGATTCTGAATACGTGTCACCGACCGTGCCGTGAGCTTGGGAGGACCACTAAGGGGGTGGTGCGACGTCTCTTCTTGCTTCTCTTAGTTGTGGATGATGCGACGTATCTCACTTAGGTTAGATCACGGTCGCGCCTTTTCTGCCTCCACGCAGCCGCGTGCGGTCGCGTCCGGCATTGAAATGAGCCATAGTCTTTTGCTGTCAGCGCCCTCCCGGCTTGAAGATCGCACGTTGCCATCGACGTTGACATCACATACACACACTCGATCGCTTACCGTCACTTGTGCGCCCGCGCTGGCTCTCCCGAGGAAGGTCGGGGGTTCGGATCTCCTGCGCTGTGGCGTACTTGCATTCAGCTGACTACTTGGGATTTGAACGGCTTCAACGTGAGCGCAATATTGAAGCAATTTTTTGCGCATTTTTTCAAGCGGATGCGCCTCGCCGCTCGAAGAGCGCAGAACCCAGCCGCGGACTCCCCTGAGCGACGAAAGCAGTTTCCACACAAGCAGCTTTGGAGGCACACACCCTGGAGTCCCTTCCCTAGCCTGGTTCTGCGCCCCTGCCTCCGAAACTTTAACTCTGGGGATAGTTGAGGTCGATGATCACGAATCTGGAGTTCGTTTTTGAAGTATCGATTGCCATCGACCAGTACTGTTCAAATTGTCGACTGATATTTTATTTTAACTTGAAATTGGGACAATCCACAGTCGAGACAGCTCAACAAATCAATCAAAGTGGAGGACTAATGGTATTTTAGAAAGCACTGTGCGCCAGTGAGTCAGTAAATGTTGTACTGGAGATTTCAGCCTCGAAGATAGCCTTCATAGCTGTCGACCTAGAGCAATCCTGAACGAGGAGTTGAAGGAATTGGTGGAAGCTGAAACATCCAAAACAGTTCGCGAAATGGAAGAGCTAGACGTCAGTAAATGGAAATCGACGAAATGCACCAAAAACTGCGTTACTTCAGTCAGCATTGTTTAACAGAAGAGGCTCCATTCTTCTGCACGATAACCCATGCCCACACGTTTCACAACCTAGACCGACTAGCTCCTTTCATCATTGTGACCACGACGCTACTGCAGGCGGCACGGTGCCTCCCAAAAACAGGGTTACAGTGGTGGGAAACGTTGTTATTTCCGAAAACGTTCGCTCAGTTTTAGAATTGGGTCCTAGCTTTTCACCATCCAGGCCAATATCAGCGGCGGTTTCGCGCACTATTGTCGGAAATCTCCAGTGCTTGCAAGACCGGCTTAGACATCGAGCCAAACTAGATAGGGGGGGGGTCAACGTCCTAGTAACGCCATAATGTCCGCAGTCGCACCTCCCTTTCCGCACACCACCTACAGGCAGCAGGAACCAGACAGCTGCGTCGATGTTAAGTTCCGGCTATTCTCAATGGGCATATTTAACATTCTTCGGCATTACAGCAAAACACGGTTCTTGTTCAACCTTACGCCTAGCCAAAACCGCGCAATCCGTGAAATACGGGATCTCATTCGGTCTAACACAATACGGCTGTCTGTAAGTGACAAAGGGGGCGAATTTGTTGTCATGCCACAACGGTTGGACAGGGATATAACCGAACTGCACCTACGCGATACCTCCCTATACCAACCTTCCTCTCTCCAAGAGTTTTCGGCTCAATGCCGCAGACTAAACAATATCTGGGTTTCCACAGCTAATTATGCTAACTTACCATCTTCTATTATATCCCGCCTAAAAATTGACGCGCCTTCCTGCCCGGTTCTATATCTCCTCATAAAAACTCATAAACTCTCTAGCGACGATTTGTCATCTTCCGAGCCTTCCAATTTTAAGGTTCGGCCTATTATAAGCTGCGTAGGGGGACCCACCGATAGGATTTCTTGGTTTTCAAATCTAATTCTGGTTCAACTCCTTAAATATATCCCTGTTCATCTTAGCAACACTCATATGTTCTTGGACCACCTCCGCAATGCTACGCTTAGTAAAAGCTGCGCATTTGAGTCATTCGATGTTGAAGCTTTGTACACCAACGTTTCAAATGACTCCGCCATGCAAGCTGTCTTCGAACTCTTGACCCAACACCAACAAAGCCTTTGCTTGCGTAGTCTTTCCATTCCTGCTTTTATGACACTTCTTAAGGAGTGTCTCACCTGCACCATTTTTAAGTGGTCGGGAAATCACTACAGGCAGACTATAGGGGACTAGCCATGGGACAGCGATTGGCACCTGCTCTTGACATTGCCTTTATGACTAAAATTGAGAGCCCCATCCTGAGTCGATTACCTATGCTATACTGCAGGTATATCGACGACTGTTTTGTGGTTTGCTCCACACAACAGGAAATGGATAAGTGTTTCGAACTGTTGAGCAATCAGTCTCGAAACATAAGGCTCACCAGGGAAAAGCCTAAAAATAATTGGCTCTCGTTCCTAAATGTCGAGGTCTCCATTGCTAATGGATCCTATAGGACAAGGTGGTATCGCAAGCCTTCCAACAGGAACATTCTAGTTCATTACTGTTCCTCACACCCCATTCAGACTAAATGGGCGGTAGTCCGTAACATGTTTCGGACAGCAAAAGAGGTCTGCACGGGTGCCATGGAAAGACAATACTCCATCAATAAGGCGCGTGATATAGCTGTATCGAACGGGTCACCTCTCTAGGTCCTTTCACGAGGGGCCACAGCGGTAACATCACCCGTTCAGGAGTCTCCAGAGACTCCATGGATAACAAAATAGCATTCTGCATCCCATTCCTCTCCGATGAGGTTAGCAAAGCCGTAAGGCTTTGCCTGAGGAGATGTGACCTAGACAAACTGGTCTCGCTGGTAGAAATACCACCTGACACTTTGAGGAAGCAGCTTGTCAGGAACCGCATATACGACCAAGAGTGCGTGACCCCTAACTGTGTAGTTTGCCCTTGGGGGAAATCGGGTGACTGCAGCAAGAGTGGGACCATCTACTTAATCTCGTGCTGTGGCGACCAATACGTTGGGGAGACGGCGCGACCTCTCTACATTCTAATCAAGGATCACCTGCAGGGCAAATCCAAGTCGCGGCTCTCCACCCCACTGGGCACCCACCGGGTTGAAAGGCATGCGGGTGAAGACTTCGAAATTTCGGTCAAAATTCTGGGTCTGGAACATCCGACATTACTGCGCGTAAGACACTGGACGCCTTTTGGATCCATTCTAAAAACCCAAAAATTAATCGGAAAGAAGAATATCTCGCTATCACCAGCGAACTTTCCCCGTTTTTGGGACTCTGTGGGCTGACCTAGGCTTGGGCCACGGTCTGACCTAGGTCAGTGCGAGGGCAGTCACTGCCCTATATAAACAAATACCTCCAAACACAGGCACGACTTAAATACCGACTGCCTAGCTTGTGGTCTCACAACCATCCACTTCTGTGGATCTACCTAAGGTCGGTTCTTTGCACTTGATCTCTTTGGTTTGCTGAGTAGTACTTCATCAACTTTCCTGTAAGGTTTTGTCGAGGGATTTGGTCGTTCAACTTTGTGAATGTTCTGTCTCATTTAGGCCCTTGAAGAAGGCGATTTTGCCGAAACGTCGGCCAATAAACGGATTTCCCAATCTCGAGTGGCTAATCAGTATCAACAAACAATATTCGAATTGATCGTTTAACCAAATATTCGAAAATGTCCAAAATGCGAATACTTGTTTACTCGAGTAATCGAAAGAGGCCAATATTTGAAAATTCGATCATTCAAAATTCGAATTTTTGCCCAAGGACAAAGGTATAGCAGGCTAGTCTCCTGGAGGCGGTAATTATAGTTGTAACTACAGATTAGGGTATATTATGGTAGGCTCATTCATTGAGCGGCACATCTAATTTCATTTCCAAGTGGTCATATTTAATCGGTAATCACATTTATCATAACAACAACCTTTTTAGGACGACATGTCGATCAAAGCTGCATTGCTCGTCCTTCTTCTTTGCGTCGCCGCTGCATCAGCTAAGCCGGTCTGCTGTTTAAAACTTCATTTACAACATTGGAAGCAATTCGTATTATGGGGTGTAATTTCGAGTTTCTTTTCAACCCTAGTGCAAGGCTGGGCCACGGTATGGCATGCACAACATGCTGTCCGGATCTATCCTAGTCCGGGGGGGCCACATAACTAAAAAGGAGGCAACAAAATGAATTGAATCTTACCGAGCGGCTCCCAGAGAACGAGCTGGAGTCTAAAAGAAACCGAAAACGAGCGAGCAAAAAATAAATAATAAAAAATAAAAATATAAAATAAAAATCGCCGCGGTTTACAACCGTCTCGGCGGACACCGACGGAATGGAGACATGCCGCGTGCTGACCGCCGCCTGACATGTTATGACCAGGATCTGACATGGTGAGGAGGGCACGCAACTTTGCCTGCTTACAGCCGCAACAAATGTAATTTTTTCGTTTTTTTTCTTCGTGACTTTTCTTGTTTAGTTCCCATGTAGTTCTGTAGGAGCCGTTCGGTGAGTCTCAAGTGGATTTGTTACATATAATACCTTTTAGTTATGTGGTCCCCCTTCCCCCCCCCCCGGACTAGGATAGATCCCATGCTGTCCTTCCGGTTACTACGCGTCGAAGAAAGTCATGCTTAGGAGAGAGTGACCCCTAACCCATATAGAGCCCAATTATTCTCCTTGAGAAACACGTGAAAAAAACTTCAAGTTGTATGAATGGCTAAGTCACATCTGGTTCCACCATGACATTGAATAATGCATAACTTCTCTCTTCTTAAAATAATTTTTGCGATCAATCAAATGAAAACTGCGATGTGCAGGAGTTTATGGTAAGATTTGTTTATGCGGCAAAAAGTTGTTCTTTTATTCGTTTTAAAACAAGAAAACGGACAAATACAGATTTGCAAAAATAAAAACATTGTGTTAACTTTTTTCAAGAGGCGAATAATAGATTTTCAAAGAAAGTCAATGCAAATTGCTTAAACCGATATCTTATCTTAACTTTTAAAAAAGGTGCAGCCAAATTTGGAAGCTTCCTGTTTTGATTTGAGGAGGTTTAGTCTGATTGCAGAAGAAACCAGGATCACATAAAAGAAGTCAATTTTTGCGCTGCCGAAAAAGTCTTGACTGAGTTTTTTCATGGAATCGTAGTTTTCTTACACTACAAACTCAGTCAACTACATGGCTTCCATCTCTGCTTAAAACACGTGTTCAACGATGCGGATGCTTATCGATTCCCTTTGCTCAGATCTCCGACGGCTGTGAGTCGAAAAATTGGAAGAATCCAGCTTCCAGTTCTGACTGATCATTAACTTTCTTTTCGCCAATATAGCGCCTCAAGGTTGCCGAAAAGACTCAGAAGGAATGCATTTGATAGAACTTTCATCAATGTTCAGCATTTTTCTGGAGGCTCAGCTGCTACAACTGCGGAAGGGCGTTGTTAAGTAGGCAGACTATGTCGCCCTTCGGATGCTTCAGTAGGACAGCGTCGGTCGGCTCCTGAGGTCGAGCTGCGCACACCTCAACTACCACTTTGGTCGCAGCAGATCGTTTACCAAAGCAGAGCATTGTGTTGGAATCTTACCAACAACACTAGGATCTCTTTCTCCTGTTGTACAACTCTGGGCCTACTGGGAGGCAGCCAAAAGTGGCTTATGGTTGACTCAAAAGACTCGACTCTTCTTTCCAGTGGTAGTGCTATAGTGGATAAAGTTCTCCCTCTATGGTCGAGAAAGAAAACGAGCTATCATACAGCAGATGACGATCCTCGGTGTTTGTCCGAATCATTCAGTTTTTGTAAGGCCCAACTCGAATGAATTTCATGGTGTTTGACATGATGAAGGTAAAATAGTTGATGATGTTCCCCCACTTTTACTGGTATAACCCACGAACAGTAGAGTTGGACTTGTTCTCGTTGGACGAAGCGCAGGCGTTGGTGAGAGTCGCCGGTGTTCCACGGTCTTGAAAGAACTCGAAGTTGACACCCGGCTTGAATAATTAATGTCATTGCTGCTTTATAGTGGTAGGCTCGCCAATTGTAGGCTCCAGGAGACGATTCCATCACATTTTATTAAAAGCTTTTCTAATCATGCTTTCCTAGAAAATGCAGATAACGTGAAAAACGAGTTTCTTCGACCCAGAGCTACTCGACATAACTATTTAGATTTAGATTTATTCAACGTGGAGATGCTCCACGGGATTTCTGAGAGAAAAACAAAAACACAAGCCAGCCAAAAGCCAAGACAAGATGTATACTACCGCAAAACGTAGTTATGAAATAGGGGCAAATACTGACTGAACTTTAACTGAAAAAAGAACTCTACCTAGGCCTACATTCCGAAGAAAACATGAATAAAAACAGTAAGACAAGAGCTAAGGAACGAACAAAAAACTACAAAAAGACCAAGGATAAAACTAAACCAACAGACTTTATCTGTGCTGTAAGAACACAACGCTCTTTTTTAGAGAAAAGACCTGAACGACCTCGGAGGTAGTGATAACAAGCTTTCCTTAATTAAAAATCTGTACTTATGAAACACTCTGTTGCAAAGGAAATTGGACCTAGTTTGGCTTTTAGAAGCAGGAATTCTATGAACGAGACCCCCCATTGCGAGTCCTGCTTGGAGAGAAGCTGACTGTATCAGTAGGATCAGTTGACACTCTACCAGTTAAAATCTTGTACAGCACCATCAAATCATTTATGTCTTTCCTGCTTTTCAAGGAACAGAGCCCTAGTTGATTGTTTCGCTCCTCCCATCCAGGAACTAGGTTGTATTTTAAGCCAGTACATCTAAGAATAAGCTTACGGGTGAAATTGTTTTGAACGCTTTCTATTACTTTGATGTCCTTGTTCTTGTAAGGATAGAACACAGTGGTGCCATTCTCTACAATGGAACGAACATAGATTTTGTAGGCTTTCAAGAGTAATTTGGGGTTATTTGTTCTGATAGTCTTGAAGAGATTGTAGGTTCTAGACATAGCCTTATTTGCCAGTGCCTTACAATGTGGAGCGAAGTCTAAATTTTTGTTTAACAGAAAGCCAAGATCTCGCACGTTTTCGACATTACACAATTTAAAATCACCAATATGATAGGAAGGAGAGATAACGGCTCTACCAATGCTAAAGACCTTGGATTTCTCAGCTGCCGGGGCATGTCGTGCAGCCCAGTTTTGTACGTAATCGATCGCTTTCTGTATTGTTCCTTTATCTTGCCATCAGATATCCGTCTATATATTTTGATGTCATCTGCATACATTCTGCAGGAGACATCAAGATTAGAGGTAAGACTCGGAAGCTCATGAGTGAAGATTAGAAACAATAAGGGGGAAGCACTCCCCCCTGAGGGACTACGCTGGTGGCGGAGTAGACAGAGGAGAACACTTTCCCAACCTTTACCTGGAACGTCCTATCTTCAAGAAAGTTTTTTATCGACATTATGATCCAACAGGTTTATACCAACAACAGCTAACTTTCAACAAGTTTAGCATGTGGAACTTTATCAAAAGCTTTTGTAAAGTCGAAAAATATAATATCAACCCGTGTTTCCTCTTCAATGGCACTGGTCCAATAAAAAATAAAATCCAATAAAATCCAACTATATTGTAGATGAGGCGGCTTGAGTGGCCCTGTATGAGTTATGGGTATACTATCCCTGTTGTTTTATTGCATTGTAATGCAGTTTCACCGTTACGATGGAAACAGTGCGCTTGGCAACATTCTAGCCACAATGGGGTTTGAAATGTGCAGGACTACCCTGAAGCCATTGGTGCAAAAATACGCGCTCCTTTTAGCAAGATTATTCTGCAGTAGGACTTCGAGATGTTTTCCTTGAAATGTTACTTTGCTACGTAGCGGTAAGAAATACAGCAGCCGCAATGTTATGTAGATTTGACGTAGAAATTTCCAGCATCATGATGGTGTTGAAAATCGACCTCCACCATCCGAATTGGTTGGAAAGCTGACGCGGGATAAACTAAACATACCGGAAGAGAAGAGGTTGATCTGCTTAGTCAGACCGGAGGACTGTTATCCGCCACCGGTCATCATAGGCTAATGAAATCCAGTCGTAGAGGTAAACTTTTCATGAAGTCATTTTTGCTGCAAATGGACACCAGCACGGCTTGAAAGGCTGCGTTAGAAAAACTGTCGTTGTGCCATTCAGCCACAATTACGCGTTTTTGGAAAATTTTGTCTTCAGATGCACCTTATTTGTTCTTTAGAGTAAATGGTTTAAGGCATTTATCGTGCGAAAAATACCGGATGGGCCAGAACAAGCAGCCACAAGCTGGGAAATTTCACCCCTCGTCTACGCTCCAACTCGTTTTTGAGTGCAAAATGCTGAAAGCTTCCCTGATTTATTAGGGGGGGGGGGGAGGATGGCAAAAGTAATGAGACTCTCCAAGCCGTGTCCATATTTCTTGTGACTGCAGTCTGGTTTCGTGCTTATCGTATTTGTATGTTTGTATGTTACCTACTGAAGGCCACCTAAGAAGTTACCACTTCCGCCCTTTCGTGAAGCATGCCAAAACCCCATCCTGACGAGTCGACCTGTGTCGCGCAAATCTCTCCCGATTCCCAACCCCGAGCAGCCTGGACTCAATCTTAGCGCAGGATGAGAAGTACGTCTTCTACCTTAACCCTGCCAAGCAGCCAGTCTGGGTGAGGCCTGTTTACCCTTACCGACCTTCGTTCAGCGAGATGTTCACGGCGAGAAGCACCTTCAGAGATTTTGGATCTACGCCCATGGACCGGTATACTGGAAGCTGTTTGCCAAAAGCACGACGATGGACTCCAAGGCCATAGTAAACGAAATAGAGGAGATGGACCTGCGACTCGAACTTATTCAGCAGCAGCGCGTCAAGAAGGTCCTCCTCTTCGACAACGCCGCACCCGTCTGGCAAAAGTGACCACGGATAAGCTTGCCCAGCTGGGCTACGTCCACATGCTTCACCCACCGTATTCGTCGGACATCTCTTCATGCGACTGCCACCACTTCTTGGGCCTACGTGACATTCTGGCCGAAAGGGACACAAGAACCCAAGCAGTCCTTGACAACCATATCGAGCAGCTGATCAACACCAGGCCCAAGCAGTTCTGGAAGGACTGGATCAGGAAGTTGGCTGAGCGATGACAGCAAGTCACTGACCTTAATGGCATACATATTCCTCAGCATCGTTGATTTGTAATTGAGTTACAAAGAGCTAGAGACTTTCTTCAATTTTCATTACTTTTGCTCCCCCTCCCCTTAATAGACGACAAGGACGCGTTATGCAGCTGTCTAATGGCCTGCGAAATTTTCTCTTCTGATTGTCAAGGTCCTAACTCCCCTTCTTAGTCTTGGTCTTATTCCCGTGAGCTCTCTGTTCGATGCAATCATATGCATCGTTGGGCGATAATTCAGCATTCCATGGGGTTGCCCTTGAGGTGGCTCAGTGTTACTTGTGCCAACGATTGGCAGATTGTGTTAAATGGTTTGCGCTTAATAGCCAATTCATTTTGAGGATGCGCAGCGCATTCTACCTCACCAGGATATAGTCTCCTGTCCACTGAGTTACAGAGACAGTGAAGTTTCTTAACAAACTAAACGATTCGTATCAAAGGCGCACTAAGAAGTGGTGCACGAACTACACAGCAAGGGCGCTAATTGGCAAGGAGGTCATTACTTTCTGCTAAATACAAGATTTCGCGTCAACTGGCAAAACCTATTGCGTATTTCCCTATCTACGAACTGAAGATTTGGCGACAAACATCCAATCCAATCTTCCTTCACTTGAAATACTATTTCGTGATTCATCAAACTATCACTCGTTAATTGTAGGCTTTTCAGCTCCACGACGATTTTTATGGGCAGCCGTGGGATTGAGTCAACTGCGAGTTCCCGTTCCTGAGCATTGAAGGCAATGCAAAAATTTTGTGTTTTTTGTTCAGCCAATAAATAGTTTTGGCTATGCTACGAGTTCTATCAGCTGACAAACAGCTAAGGAGAAGTTATTTTACTACAATTAATACACTTTCACTATAATTAATGTTAATGCTGAGTATTTTATAAGAGACACCCTTGAGCACTACGAGTCATTAAAGACATCCAAACATCAACCAAGCTAACTTTTATCTCACGATATTGTCCTCAATACCAGCTTGGCATTTGGAGCGTTGTTTCATACTAACACTAAATAATAATGAAAAATCGTAGCGCAGTCCATCGAGCAATGACAATTTGGAGCGTTAACATATGAATCGAAGAGTTCGTTTCATAATGCCCTTCAGACGAATCCTTGTTTTGTTCAAGTATCGCGCAGGGCGTAAGGAGTTTTGCTGCCTGATTTAGTGCAATAATTGTGTAGAAAAAATTTTAAAAGGAAATGATGAATTAATATTCTATTCACAGCGCAACAAGGCGGCAATCATTTAGTGCATTATATAAAGAGATCGCGCCGTGCACTCTTTTGCTTGTCGTAATTTTGATTGATGGTGTAAGCATCAAAGTGAGGACACTGCTGTTCTCAACAGTCGTTCTTGTCATATCGTTTACAAGCGTGAAGTTCCACGCAAATACAAATTTTGCTATCAATCTGGTAAAAATCGTAACATCTTAGACTAGGGCGTGGCACAATCTCTTCTTTTAACATTAAACATGGCTGCCTCTCTGTTGTTCCATACAAGCTTTGAACCATTATTTTTCATCAAGAAATGAGAATTGCATAAAATTTCGAAAAATGTGTTCGTTTTTCGACAGCTGAATTAAAACATCAACGAAAATTACCTAAATTTTCGTTGGATAAAAAATTGTAATCTTTTTGGAGAGTCCCTAGTTCAATGTGGAAGGAGCTGGTCTTGATTTGGAAGACGTTCATTCTGATTTCAGTACCGTCAAATTGTTTATAAGAGTGTGCAAATTGACGCGAAAAGTGCCGATTTTGCCATGAAAAGGTTATTTACTCGAATTCGAGTACTCTGAATTCGAATATTCTTTTTCGAAATCTTTTTTTCTTTAAAAGTTCTGAGAGCATAACTACAATAAAGGTGCAGAAGCTTACTTCCAACCGTTTGAATAGAAACATGAAGACGGAATGTTGCAGTTCTTCGAGTACTACCGGTTCCACGTTGCATATTTCCAGCCCTGGCTAGAGGCGCCTGTGTGAATGATAGGAGTTGAGAAGGAGTCCAATAACCGATAATGAAGTGAATGGCTGTTTCTTATCGGAGGCCTTCTTCGGCTTTTCTTTTTCGATAAAATCAGAGTGTTTTCCTCTCTTATGTTTGGCGTCGTTTTCTTTACTTAAAACCCCGGGAACGGGTTCATAACACAAATCCACCATCACTTGCTTATTAGGTTGTCGGATTGTAAATGCCTTTTTTGCTCAGAAAGAAATTTGGCTACAAGAAAAAAATGACCATAGTTTAATACAAAAGGTAATCTCCACTATTATCAATGACATGTGGGAAACGTTGTCGCGAAGGGTGAGTGCCTTCTTGAAGAACTCGGGTGGCTGCGACTCGAAGAAGTTTAACACCCAAATTTCGACTTCGTCACGGTTCTTGAATTTTTTTCCGCCATGCCGTGCTGCATCGACCGGAGAAAATGGTAGTCTGATATCGCAATGTCTGGGCTACAAGGCGGATGAAGCAGAAATTCCCAGCCCAGCTCCCCAATTTTTTGCTGCGTGATATTTGCGGCGTGCGGTCGAGCGTTGTCATGGAGAAGTTTCACAGTTGTTGTGTTCCTTGTTGTCGCAGTGCTTGGCTCACGCGGCTCAGTTGTTCTTTGTAAAGCTCTACCGTAACTGCTTAGCCTCGATACAGAACCTCAAAATACACCAGACCTCCTGGAAGCATGAAGGGTGAATAAAATTTCAAAAGACAGGTGAAAAATTGCTTTCCTGAGTAAAACTTTGCTTCTATCCTCGTAAAGCAACATTGGCGGAGATAACAAGAGTCCGCGGAAAAGATTTTTGGAAAGATAGCACAGGAACCAGGTGTATCGATTGCCCTTCGACAGTACTAACCATGGTAAGCATTCGTACGTCTCTGTGACAGTACAAAATAGAACTGAAAGCGTATTCTAAAAGGAATGCTTTATTTTTTCAGCGCTGCTCCAATGGAAACGTTTATGTCTAGCTGATCAAGATTCACAACACGTAAAGTACAAAACAAAGTTATTTCCAAACATGTCCCGTGCAGCTCATAGCCAACTTATTTATTTACTTATTTCGAGGCGTGAATTAGAAAGCAGTAACGATCGCAAAACTGAAAGCAAAGCTACAATGATCAGTCAAACTAAAATATGCAGCTGAAATCAAGCAATTCACTGCCGAAGATTTCTGCAAGTGAAAATGTGTACCCTAACCTGCACCCCTGGAGTCCTGACCTATGTCGGTCTCTTCTGTTTTCTTTTTTGCAAGTGGTGCTAAAAAGCTGAATCTAACCTAGACGAGGGGGGGGGGGCAACCGTTAGGTGTCATTCCAGGCCACACAACCCCTGAATTTAAACAGAATCCTTCGCATCATGGGAAAACAGCTGAAGCTCTCGTAGAAACTAGGGGATTGAAGACGCAAATCACTGAAGCAACTCCAATGACACCCTGGAGCTGGGCCTCGGTGGCGAAGTCGGTAAGAATACCACCTCATAGAAGCACACAGGTAGGCTGCCAATGCTTTTGCACGTATCCTTTGCAATAATAGTTTTTTCGCGACATGTGCAAAAACTGTTACTCCGCCCTCTCGAAACCGACCGACTTATGATAGCGGTCTGCGGCATGCTTTGTTGTCACTGCAAAAATAAACTCACCATTCCGTCAAATCCATTTTATATGCTCTTGCTTAGATCTAACCGTCTTCTGCTAATGCCCCCCCCCGTTAAGGGGCGTTCGTTCGATGTTTTATATGCCCGCTTTGACACTAAAGGCAAACGGATCGTGGAGCGGTGGACAGTGGCGTGCTGCATGGGAGGTCTGGGGTTCGGTTGTCCTTGGTGCTGAATTTTTGCACCACATCCTGTAGTCCCTTCCCTAGCCTGGTTCCCAGCTGCCGACTCCCCTGAAAACCCAGCTGCCAACTCCCCTGAGCGACGAAAACGTGCTCCAATGACAACGGCTCGGATGAGTGAGCAGGCGCTGGCACATTGCCATGTCAGCGCGTGGTTAGGTGTAATGGCTATCATTTTATATTCGCGGCCTGAGGTTTCGATTCCATGTCGTTTTCAGAAGCGCAATTGATCCACCGTATGGGCCGATATTCTTACCTTAGCGAAGGGACGGTTCGTAATATTTTATTAGTATTAAAATATTAGGAAATCACAACGACAGTAACATTCTTCAAATGACGGGTATATTTGTAAAACCACAACTTCCTATAGCAGGACACATGATTACGCAGTCGAAAGAGACAAAGGCTGTCGCGTGCTCACCAGCGTTCCTTCTTCGTATTTCGTGTACACGAACCATGCTTTTCTGGGAAGATAAGACACTGGACTGTACATCGGATTTTCACAGCAGTTCATTGTAAAGACAAGCCAATAACGCATTCAAATCATCTCTACGATATTCTTCGGCGTAGAATGCATGAAGCATCTCGAGAAGGACTGCTTACTGTCGTCTTTTTGCACCTTCTTCCTATCATTTCAACTAACTACAATACCGGCCTTATCTTTTGATCTTTTGGCGGAAAAGCGAAAAAAACCGCCTTTTCCGCCGCTTTTCTGTAGCGCTCTTCAAATTGAGCGCATTGCAAATTGAATGACATATTCGAGATCAGCACCGAACTCTCTTCCCGATGAGCTGAAAATCGCATAGCGAGCATCTGAAATGTAGTTCAGTGACCTAATTTCTGCCCGGCGCGGCTGACCCCTGTGCTCGCGGGAGATAATTACATCCACAGCTCCCAAGTGGCTAATGAAGGAAGAGATTCGGCCCTTTAAAGGCTAGTTTCTGCATTATATACATAGTCACACATAGTTCTCTGGATTCCCTAGTATTTCACGATCACAATGATCTACTTCCTTAAAGGATCCGACAATTTAAGTGTTATTATTTTCAGAAAATGCCTCCGCTTTGGAGGACTCTAATTTCGTCATATCAAGATTGTATGTGCTTATACTCGTTTGTCACGTTGGAGGCAAGAGTGAAAATCAAGCTGCGAAGTTGGAACCTTCAAGGTTGAAATCGTTAGCGATTGTACGCTGCCAAAGTTGCCCATATGACACTTCTTCGTAGTTAGCCGTACACTTTTCGTATCATTAAAGTGGGCACAAAATGGTTTCCTTGAAGACAGGAACGTAGATATCTGGAGGCCTATGAAAACACCTTATAGTCTTCTACAGGTGGGATTTCGACTGGCCCGGAGGACATTTTTGTTACCCAGTTACAGAGCAAGCTCACCTCAAATGCCAACTGAGTGTCGCTCTAAAAAATGTCTAAAACAAAAAAAATTGTCTACGAGGCCATTCCCTAGTCAACTCTGACTCGAAGGATAGTTCGATTTCAAATTTACGTTCATTTGTACCGATTTTTCACGAGTCAAATGTACCATAGCCCTGGTCGGGACCCAGATTAGTTCCGGAGCCAGTCCACTCTCCTGCCTCTGTGACCGCTCGCGCCATCTGAGAGCGCCGTAAATCACCTAACTACAGTTTTCACACTTCCGGTGCCGCGGCTCCATATTGATCCTTCCAAACGAGGGTGGAGTAGAATAGTACACCAAACAAGGTTTGGACAACTACGACCTCTCCCTTATACTTATACGCTTGTGTTTTTCATTTCGCATTTACGCTTTAACAATGTTTAGATGCGTGGCGCATCCCAGAAAGACTGCTCGAACTCGCTTCACTTTCACAACGCTCAGTCTACAAGCTGTCCCTCTCCCTCGATTGAAAGATTCGATTCTGTATGCATTGTTCACGGCGCACTCCAAAGGCCAGCTGGACAGCCTTAAAACAACTCCTGAGTAAGGCGGAAGGAAACTTCTGGTAGAACTCCCAAACGCTCAGTCCACAAGCTGTCCCTCCCCCTCGATTGAAAGGTTCGATTCTGTATGCATTGTTTACGGCGCACTCTAAACGCTAGCTGGACAGCCTTAGAGCAACTCCTGACTAGGGCGGCTGCATATTTCTGATAAAACCCCTAACCGCTCAGTCTACAAGCTGTCGCGCCCACTCGATTGAAAGGTTCGAGTCTGTATGCATTGTTTACGGCGCACTCCAAAGGCCAGCTGGACAGCCTTAGCTGGTTGGCGTAGCGGGAAATCCGAACCAGGAACCCGGAATCGTGTGCGCACGACAACCGGTACCTTTTACGACTGCGCTATCACGCGCAAAAATAGGCTCTCTAATCATACCGAAGATTGCTACTGAAAGAATTGATTTTTTACTGTATAATAACCAGGGTGGCGAAATTTATACTAATAGCGCGTTACAAAATTAAGGAAAGGAAAATTTCCTTCATGAAAAGCAGCTGCCAAAACTTCCAAAAATAACACAATTTATGTAGACCTAGG